>JABXWE010008485.1:0-41460 GCA_014611495.1 Limonius californicus | reverse complement strand
GTCGAAAACTTGTATTTTTCATCGAGGCCCAGAACTAAATAACATATGTCAAAATTATTACTACCCCATCTTTTCTAGGCTAAAAATCCCTATTGACTAGACTAATATGGAAACGGCAAACTAAACATTTTATTTATTCAGTCAAATCAATATAGATAATTTCCACATGTCTGTTGAAGTATCTTGACGTAATACACAACACTTTCAAAAGCAATAGAAATACAAGTAACTAAACATTTTAGATAATAGAAGAAACGAACTTCCTAAACAATAATTACACAAAAACATTTACCTTTAATTACATTAAATAATAATAATTATAACCGTGTAACTTATTTACAAACCATAGAATCAACTGATAAACTTACAATTATTTGTGTGATAATGCTGTAGAAATGTTATGGGTATATATGTAAGACATATTAAGTAAATAATCGTACAGTTTGTTGATTTATTAGTCATCATCACTTGTTATTGTTGCTGCCAATAATAATTGAATAATTGAAATACCGCAATAATTGCACTATTTCGTGAAATCCTTAAATAACTTATTCTGAGGGCAGTTGTAATGTTAATTGTTTTCGACATATCCAAACTTGGTTTTTCGTATGAATTAAATTTTAGTCTCCGAAAGATAATTTATATATGTGGATAGTAGATATACAAATGTGGATTTCAGCGATCCTGTTAACTCTCTTACTCGGATTAAAATGCTTTCTGTTTGTTCGGTGATTAGATGCTGCAGCATTATTTACCAAATTATTGCCACTAAAATTGAAATTCTAAACAGATGATCGCTTAGAAACGCTTAATCTGAATAATTCAGCGCTTAACTGGTTAAACCTATTAATTGCAAGTGTTCATTAGCAGAATGCCTAATAATTTGATTTTCGAATA
Organism: Limonius californicus; assembly: GCA_014611495.1. Taxonomy (NCBI): domain Eukaryota; kingdom Metazoa; phylum Arthropoda; class Insecta; order Coleoptera; family Elateridae; genus Limonius; species Limonius californicus. Next base: position 40,563 of record JABXWE010008485.1, on the reverse strand, counting down.
CTGCTTTTCTATGCGGTCAACGTCTGTTAGCTAAATCCAGAATGTGCTCTGTAATTATTCTTTGTATAAATTCCTCCTTTTTAGGTTTCCTACACAAAAAATGTTAACTCCATTGTAAATATCACTTTCATTTAAAAAGCAGTAATGTTTTAGAAAATTAACCACACAGATTTTTTATTATTTTCCAGTACTCAGCAGGTGTAACCCAACAATGCAAAAGCAACTTATTCGCCTTTTTTCAATGTGCTGTAAAAATTAAAACCATTCTAGATTCTATAGGTATCTATAGAATAGAATATCGAAGTTCAATTCTAGAACTAGAAAATGATTCTCGATTCTAAGAATCGGATATAGATTTTCGATTTGAGAACCGTAAAGCAATTGTCAATTATAATAGAAAGCTGATCTTATGGAATAGAGTGTTTTCACAAACAAAAATAAATTCTTTATTATTGATAGCACTACAAATTATAAACTAATCAGAGACATACCCAGGCGACTGTGTTTATTTTTTTCACACAGGATTAATTTTCAAAGCTTATATTATGTGAAACAATGAAATTGTGTCTAGTTTAAAAATAAATATAATCAGCTCCGTCATGTATAGCATTCAAATTTGAAATATTTATTACAGAATCCACTTTCCTCTAATTCTAATGACATCCTGTTAATTAAACAATAAATGCGCTGGTCTAGTAGGCCGTGAGTCTTGGTTGAATGCTGCTGCGATTTATTTAAATTTACTTTCATTTAAAGGCATTTACGAGGAATAATGGCACTTAGATTTTTAATTAAGAATATAACTGTTTGGAAAGGGAATCGCAAGTAGTCATTTAATATACGCTATATCTGTCAGGCCAACTGTTTAATTTTTTAAACGTTGAAGACTTTTAATCTTTATGTAATACAGATTGTCTAAAGAAATGCATATTTCTTGTGTTCGTATGTATGCCATATACAGTGTGTCTAACATAGTCCTGGAATGCCTGAGGAACTCACAAACAGTATGACATGCGGCTTGTGTTAAATGAGAAGAATTGTTCAGCTTCCCAATAACTACTAGGATTCACTTTCGAAATTTAAAAACCTTGCTTAATTTTGAATACAACCTACGAAAAACTAGAACTTTTTATGTATATTTTGTTTAGTATCGACGAAACCACCAAACAATTTTAACATTTATTAAAGTAAAATTTATAAACAATCAGAATCCTAATTATATTTTGCTTTTTTTCGCGATTAAGATATTAACATCAACTTTTATTTTTTAAATGGATCGACCCTCGAGTCAGCTCCATGTCAGATGATGATGGTGATGATAAAGTGTCCATGCAGTGATTGCAAAGAGCACACTACGTTTTTTTTTGTTTCTTGAGTTTATTTTCACAATTAACCGAGTTATGCGCGAAAACACCTTTTCTCCTGATAGGATGCTAAGAATTATTTCTATATAGCAAGTAAACTGAGAATCCAAACAAGGAAAGAAAACAAGTAAACAGATAATTGCATTAGTAGCTATATAAATTTAATACATTTCTCCCCGGAAATTACTTACTTATAGAACAAAATCGTTCTGTCACGGCAGACTCGAGGAATTAGGAATTGGACACCTAGATCCTCAGATTTAAATGCAATCAACTTTTGTCATTGCTTTTAAATCAAGAATGATTGAAAATGCTTAATAAGGGCCTCAATGTTCCTGAAGCTATTTTAGTAATTTTTGTGAAATATACAGCGAAGGGCTGATAATTTGTGTGTTATTTTAATTCAGTTTCTTTAGAAATAATACTTTCATATAATTTTTGCATAAATTTGATAACAAAACGGTAATTACTTCCTGTATTGTTTTACCCTGTATAATTCACATTACATGTTACACTTTTTCTTGTATTATTATATTGCAGAAGAGTTTAAAATAGTATATAATCAAGCATTTCTATAGAAATCTTATCAAATCTTACTTCTAGTTATACAATACATAAAGATGAATTTATAAAGAAAGCACGTATTCTCAAAACAACTGATATAGCACTAGTGGGGTGAAATCAGGTGACCAAGCTGACCACTCCACAGGACCTTAAACAAATCTGCAGAACAAAAACTATCTTTTCAATCTTTGACTATTGCACCCACAAACAAACATTTTGTAACAGTTTTATTTCTTGAAACAGTATTTCACCTACAACATATTTATTTGTGAAAATTCAGTCATCCAAATTTAACTTGAAGTAATTTAGTCTTCGCATTCGCTGTTTGTGTTACAAACGTATTTCGACATGGAATTATTAATATTGTGTTAAATTATTAACTAATATTAATTTCAACAAAGTAAAGCAACTAAAAATTAACACTTTGTTTTCTTTATTAAATAATTCTTTATTTTTTGTTTATTCATTATTACGTTAGAGAAAAGTTTAAAATAACAAATAAAAGGGGGTTACCTTTCAACAGTTGTTCATCAAGCAAATCTTGTTTCAGTAACAAAACCTAGGAAGATCCATTTATAAAGAAAACAAACACATATTACTATACACAGATTACCAATAAAATTTAAATGGTACTCGTCTTTGACTATTCTTCGTCGAGTGCTTTATGTCTTACGAGACGTAGCGTTGTTCTCTCCTAAACCTGCGTTGCGCGTTTAAAGTGCCACAGACATAGAAGACCTACAACTTAACGTGGGCTCCGAACCATGGGAAATGTAAACGGTTCTACTCCAGAGAAGGTTTGCTAGGCAGAATACCTCGCTGGTTTTCCATTGCCTTGCGAAGGAAAATGGCCGTTAAAAAACCCGATGTTCTGGTACTGGGAACTGAACCCAAGACCTTCAGCGTAGAAGTCTAACGCGCTAACCTCTAACCAACGGCCGCTTCCTTTGACTATTGCTTTTACAAATATATACTATTTAAAGATTTATTCCCTCTCAATAGCGACCCCATAAAACTGAATAGATTTTTCGTACTTAAACACCCCGTATCTTCGTTACGAAGTCTTTGAAGGCACAAGTTTTTAATAATAATTTTAAATTCTTCAAACCCAAGTACCTTCCAAAGCGTATTTATGTAACGTAGGTTGATTTTTAATAAAAAATACTTTACGTATGTTACAGATATAATCACTAATTATAACTTAGATTTTGTAATTAAACAAACATACTTACATAAAAACGACTTACCAGCCCCAAGTTCATTTAAAACCAAATGATTTTGTCGAGCGTACCTGAAAACAGAAAAAAATTAAAATATTAGTTTACAGAAGTTAATACATGAATTAATTTAGGTGTGCTCATTGGCGGCGGGGGCTAAGCCCCCCCCCCCCTCCGGGATAGCGCCTTTGATTTAAAGTACACTCCATACCTAACACAATCACTTTTTAACGCTATACCTACTACTAAACCAATTATACCTGTAAAACTTTGTTGTTCTCGTGGTATTGCTATTAACTGCAATGCGATGCGGCGCGTGCGCTTTTAAGATAAATGTATCAATAAAAATCAAAAACTATTTTTCCGAAATAAAATAGAAAAAAAATAAGAAACGCACGACAGTTTGAGTTTAGTTTTTTCTTTTCAAATACAGCGTAACAAATAGTTTCAAATGCAACATTGCGGTAATAACGGTACGTTGCATCAGATCATAACACTAACGTGTTAAGGAAACATTCAGAATATCTATTTATAATATGATTTAAACAAAATTAAGACTTTGGAAAGTATATTTGGGTTCTGTTTCCAGAATTATGGAACCACTTTTATTGGCGATGACCCTTACAATTTTTACAGTAGGTGACCAAACAGGTGTGGTATGGTATTAATATAAATAAAAGTGGATACCGGAGCGCTTATAAAATTAATTTTGATAGCTAGAAGACGGAATGTTCAAAAACGCATAGTGGCCTAAATTTAGCAACTTCGCAAAACTTCAAATTTCATTTGAATTGGGACATCCTGTAACAATACGTTTAGAAATTGTCGATTAGCTATTGCAAAAGGAAATCTATATTCTAATAGCTTTTACCATGTATGCTATATATACATGTAAATTAAAAATTACAATTAAATCGAATAAACTGTTTTTCGAGAACGGGACTTTAAGTTAAAATGTTTAAACATTTCTAGTTAATAAATAAAATTCTATATTGTAGGTCCTCTTGGCTAATCTCCGTTTATAAATATTAATAAACGAGCCAATTTCAAGAAATACGTTTCTGAAACTACATTCATACATATAATTATAATCGTAATCCTCGTTTGTACCGCTTACGCAGTGTCGAGGCTGTGTGAGGCAAAGCTGAGCTAGAACAGGGCCCGACTCTGCGGGTTACTGTGTTGGAGCGAAACCGTGCTTAACTTGCCTGGTAACTGTGGATGTTTCTGTTTATGGCCTTGTTACTCCTCTAATGTGACCGTAATATGAGGAGTGCCATAGTTTGATCCCCTAATGGCAAATGGAGACCAGGACCCAGTACCGACCACCCAGAGAATTAGAAACATGTCCAACCCCTGGAGTGAATCGAACCGGGAAGCGCTCGGACTATTAAATCCAAAGCCTGAGTCTCTTACCACTGAGCCACCCCAGCCTCTTTGTAGTATAGGTATATCATATATCTTTCTTTAATTATGGACCGATTTTAATAAGTTGGACATAAATTACAGATATTTCAGTAAGTTTTCATAATATTCAAAATAAATATTTCATCGAACTTTAAAATGACGAATATACGGACAGTAGGACTTATTTTAAAATGCGCCTTGGGTCTTCTTCTACTTTCTATTTCTTTTTTTTGTGTTATTCTTTTACCTACTTCTTTTAAGTTCGAGACCTGTAAAAACAAATTTCTCTGTTGCTACTGTAACTTGTAATCCAATTATCCTTACATCGTATTGGAAGTCTTACTCTAGGTCTACTATCCGCTGCGATTTTGGGAAGCTATTCTTTGGATATTCTTGTTACATGGCCATTTAATTCTCTCTGATAAATTCAAGTCTATCTAACATCTGTTCCAACGTTGCATTTCCGCCTTATATCTTCCTTCCTTATTCTATCAGAGAATGTGGGATCCGACATATATCAAACTATTTTTAATAAAAATTCTTAATTAACACAACTGAACATCTTCGATCTTCTGTGATAGATGGTCCTATTAGCCTCTCCCCTAAAATTCCCAAGGTAATTATTCAAACTGAATTCCGGAATTCAACGACAGTATGACAATTTTCATCCAACCAAGTGAGGTTATTATAATAATTTAAAATCCTATCTTTGGTGGATGTGATCGAAATGTGTTCGTAGGAACTATTTATTTAATACTATTCTTGTTTGGTTTCCAGGGAGATTAAGGGCTGCATTTGTGGAACATGGTACGGATATAAACGTTGATGATGGAGAATATCCACTTCGGTCGAAATTGTGCTCACATTCTTATCAAAGTTTCTAACAATAGAAATTATCAACTATTGTTGTATATATTTTAGTTCTACTATATACCCCTTAATATTTAACACTTATCTTTAATACCCTATGTATTTTGATCTTCGCCTTCTTGGTGTTCATATCTTCTTTTCTTTTATACTGTATCGAGCTTTTGTGATGGTAGTTTAGTTGGTAGAGCCCTCGCTTTTTGAGTAAAACGTCGATTCTGACGTGGGTGCGAAACCTAAGCGTTACTATGCAGATTTATGACAATCTTGTCTGCAACCTACCACACACAATTTCCCAATCTGGTTTGGATACGTGACATGACTTCTGAACTCAAATTTCTAGCCTTAGATATTTCAATCCCCAAAAACTTAATGTTCATATCTTCCTTCATTATCTTTCTATTTATTGATAATTTACACATTCTAGGTTACTTAGATATTAATAATGATTTAGTTTTCCTGGCGGATATTTCCGTATTATAATCTTCTTCTTCTGGTTGGTAAATAAAAGTCATGTACGATTGATTCTTAACCATCCTGACACTCAACAATTTGGCGTCAACTGCAATAGCCAAAAATGAAAACGATGCCTCTAATTATTGGTTTTCTTGTCTGCATCCTGTACCAGTCATTTGTACTTCTGTGATTTTGTCCATGACTTACTTGTTCTTCTTCTTCTTCTCTAATCAGCCCTGTCTTCCATCCTTGGGCATAGGCCTCTTCTAATATTCTCCACTGTCCTTTGTTCTGTGTCATCTGGATCCACTTTGCTTAACACGCATTAAATTCAGAAACCTCCTTCCTCAGCTAGAGAAAGTTCGAAAAATACTTACACGTTGGTAAAGTTACCAGTGCCGTAGAAGATATTTTAGGTTGCAACCAAAACCAATCAACAGTTTCGCGTTGATTCGTTTTTATACAAATCATATTAATTGAAGTTACCTTGTTTTGTATCTACTTACGATTCAAGTTCGTTAAAACTGGTTGATTAGTTAACACATTGTGCGCTTTTGAAATTAAGAGTATATTTACGGTTGTTGCTAAGTATATTCACGATATGGTATGAGAAAATATAAAGTATTAAGTGACTACCAGTGGATTTTCCGTTTCGAAAACAGTGTTATAAACCGAATCTCGTATTCTGCATAGCGAACCAATAACCGGGACATCTGTCTACGAAAAAAATCTCATAAAATCTCCAAACACAGTCTAAGCCATATAAAACACGACGCGGCCTGGATATTGGCGCAAGGACGTGAGCGCGTTTCCAATCTGGCGCTTTCACGTTCTTAGGACCTCCGGCGTACTTGTGTTTCCAGCTTCACGACGGAGAAATATTAAACATCTGCGTTCAACCAACCTTCAACCGATCATAATATATCCTGCTTATTTATTTCGAGGTAATTTCCAATTTCCTTTGAATAAATTAGGTGCTATTAAAGGTTAGCAATTTGCCACACAAGTTTTCGTTTTTATAACGAGATGTTTTTTGGTAGATTTGAAATGGTTTATCTTGGCATTTTAATTTTTAAATCGGTGTAGCTAATTTTAGTTAGAATAAGCAGGCATTATAGCAAAAAGAAGATTACTCAGAGCAACAATCGAATATCATAGCTGCATGAATCCATTCCCATTAGAATCTCATTTTGATATACTCGATTTTCTCTACTTTTCCTTCTTTTTTTCACAATATATGAAAAAATATTGTTCTGAAATTTAATGCAAGTGTAAAGCGCAAAACTTAAAGTGTAAAGTGCAAAATGGAAAGTGTATAGTGCAAGTGCAAGTATAAAGTGGAAAGTACAAAGTGCAAAGTGTAAAATGAAAAGTGTCAACTGTAAGGTGTACAGTGCAAGTGTAAAGTGTGATGTGCAAACTCTAAAGTATAAAGTAGAAAGTGCAAAGTGTAAAGTGTAATCTGTAAAGTGTAAAATGTTAAATGAAATTATACACGCATATCAGTAAAATCTGAATTTGTGATGTTATAGGAAGCCCTGATTCTGAAGATTCTAGTTTCAAAATTAATAATTAAACTCGTAACATCAGCTAACTGCAGCTTTACATTTTTTAATGATACTTAAGTGTTGTACTCATCATATGTACAAACATTCTGAAAGTACACGAATAACAAGAAATAGAATAAAGAGCCTGTAAATCACATTTTTGAATTTTAATAATTGTTCACTACTAAACTTCATATTTTTTATTTCACAATCGTAATCCTCGTTTGTACCGCTTGCGCAGTGTCTAAGCGGTGTGAGGCAAAGCTAAGCTAGTTTGCGCTATGCATAAAAGGGTCCGACTCTACGGGTTACCGTGTTGATGCGAAGCCGTGCTTGACTTGCCTGGTGTGTGGATGTTTTTCTTTATGGTCCTGTTACTCCTATAATGCGACCGTAATACAAGGAGTGCCATTAATTTGAACCCAATGGCAAATGGAGACCGTGGCCCAGTACCCACCACCCAGGAATTACAAAAATTTTCTGGCCCCTGGAGTGATTCGACTCTAGAAGCGTTCGGACTATAATATTCAAAGCCTGGCTGTCTTACCACTGAGCCACCCCAACCCTCCATTATTAAATACAATTTTTTTTGTATTTTTGAAATTCTTTGTCTTTCAGACTTACTAGAAATGTTTGACATTTTCATGATTAATGCTGTTATTTAAAAACCGGCAATCCAATTGGCATAAATCTTTGATAAACTTTAAGCAGTGCCGTAGATCTTGATTGGTTAGTATAAACCAAATATTAGCAGGTGTAACTATATATTAAAATGACGCCAGGATATATTTGCAGATTTATCTCCTGTACTGAGACTAATCACCAAAACTGAAATTTTTCTCAGGTTACAATTGTTGTTACATTATGGTCTTGACCAAAATGGGCACACTCACATGAAAGCACTCCCGCACGCGCACACACACCCACGCACGCACGCACACACATACACACGCACGCGCGCGCTCATGCACACATACACACACACACACACGCGAAATTCCATAAGAGAGGAAAGGAATAGACAAAGCTTGAAAGAGTTTGAAAAGTCTATACTCAACAGTTTATTCTTAATAAACCTGATAATTATTCTACTAATAGCAGAGCTAATAGAGAAGCAGCACAAGCTTCCGAAATTGATGTATTCCCAGTACACGTATTGCAATACTTAAATGCCTCGCCGCTGAAAGTCTACATGGTATGAGTTACAATATTGATGCAAAAATTATATACAGTACTTGAAATAAAATAGCAAATTCTCGGAATTCAGAATATGTAAACGAAATCTCATATATTAGTAAAATAATACGTTGAAATGATTAATAACATTGGTTTTACTTATTACCCAAAAACCTTTCAGAGATATATTGCAAGTCAAGAACATAGGTATGCTCATGCCATGTACAAAGTGTTTAAACCTACAGCCATTAATTATAAAGAATAATATTCATGGGTGGTTTGTGAAAAAGTACATTCATAATTTACTAGTAGGTACATACATGATACATAGGACGATTTATTATTTTTTCACAAATTTTCACATATAATGGCTCAATCGGTTTTATGAAAACAATCTTAAACACTGAATCCTAAATCGTTTCACTAGCTGCTGACGAGTAGCAATTTAGTATGCAATTTATTTCATCAATGTCCGCATAGATGAGAATCCGGTAAATCCAACCAATTCACCACTTACTTCTCTTCCTCGATGTGGTGGCGCACCGTCGTGCTGACTCCACATATTCTGAACGATGGTAATGTAATACGCATTAAATTAAATCGAAAATAGTAGTATTACGTAGATAGAATTTAAGGGATCACCCGTAGAGATACTAAATTACCGTAGAAAATGCTACCCGCAACACTTAATGTTCTGAAAATAATATAGAGCTTTGACAAGAATTAACTACAAACTGTATGCATTTGTATTGTAACTATTAAAATCCAATTCCAGTCCAGATAATCAACAATCTTAAAATTAAAGCTATTGCATTAAAGCGATAATATTGTGACATAATAGTGGAGGCGTCTGTTATACATTTCCTTATTTTAGATATTAAGATTGTATAGCAGTAAAAATCACGTATTTAATTCATAATATGCTTAGTATCACTTCTTGATCTTGAAGGAATTCCTTGAACAATAAAATTTCTATATTACTATCAGACGTTAAAATTATCTCTCAAATCTGAATCATACTGGATATAATTTGGGTTTGGTTACAATCGGATGGAAATTGGATTTTGCTGCACAATTTCCTAAACTACGTACTTATTTCTTAAACGTATGACCAAAATCACTCCCTTCCACTAAAACATTTAAATGTGTGAATTCAATTAAGAAGACATTTAAATAGTTTTTCTCTAAATCACCTTTTGCCTGCCACAATATTTTTTATCAAGAGGTTGCAGTCTCATTCATATCTATAGAAGTTCCACAGATATTTTCTCAAATTATAGAATTAAGCTAAAAATAAACAGGTATACATCAGTGGTCAGTTTTAAAGCGTTAATGTAGGGGATGACACTACAAAGTCACACAAACCATGTCATTATCTAACCGCGTCTCAAACTCGGTCGTTAGTAGTAACGATCAATCATTATTAAGCAATCAACATTTAATTTTTAGGTGTGAAGTCGTACATTTCAAGAAACCGGTCAGAAGCGTTTTGGTTTCCCGTCTGCCTCATGTCATGTGTGGTTTGATTGGTCGAATGCAGATATAATTGCATGACTGAGGTTTAGTTCGGCCGTTATAATGATTGTGATGATCATTTGATGACTTGCACTTACAGACAGCTTTGAAATACAGCAATAAGAGAAATTCAGGGGAATTCTTTGGATTCTAAGCCCAGCTGAGAAGTGCATTATAGAGCAAGACGAACTAACAGGTACATATTTTTCTGTATCAATATAAGTCGCATTCTGAGCAATAATTACTCATGTACAATGAGTTTCGTGTAGCAGATGATATACATATTAAATATACGTAAAACTTTTAAATTTGTTTCAGAACAAAGACCCTGTTCTAGTTGAAGGATAAAGACATTCCTATATAGCATGATTTGCTTTACGACTAACCGTTAACGAGACTGTATGTGTTAATGTAGAGCTTATTCTATAAGTAACCTTAGTTCTTTCAGAGATTAAGAGCAAATGTGCCGGCGCTCCAACGTGTTAGAACACCATCATGGTCTTGTTTAATGAAATGAAATTCGTGACAAGTTACCTTGTACAGAAAAGTTTTAAGTACGTTCAGAACAATAAACAATGGGACGAATGTTATTTTTAGCTAAGCTATTGCCTGTTTATTCAATAATTTATCAGTATTTAAGAACAAGGGCGTTCGTTACCGAAAACACACATCAGAGCAGCAACTAATGATGGGTTGCTTTGAAGAAACAAAAATCACCATTAATATTCCATAGTGATTCGGACGTATTTCCAGTTCATTTCTTCATATCCTGGCTGTGGTTCTATTTAGGAATATTAATTTATCTTTTACAACTACCGAAATTAATTTCCAGAACCACATCCATTACGAGTTGACATCAATACAGAGCTAATAAATTATGCAGCCCGGAGTCGAGACCGTGCCTGGACAGGATCAATCATCACTGCTTACGAAAGCTTCAGCAACTATAAAAACTCCTTCGTCCCATGCTTCAACGTCACAGACGCGAGAAGAGATCAAGTAAATGAATTATGTCTTTCATTTTTATTCGAACGAGGATACACAGAAAAACTCGATAAGAAAAATCGTTGCTGTTGCGTATTTCATTTCTTGTCATTTCTGTTTTAATTTTTCTTAAGAACCAACAAAGGGAAATCATACTCCAGCACGTCCAGCTCTGTTTCATTTATATATTTACATGTTTTCCTTTCAGATTTTACGTAATTATAATATAAACCTCAAAAAACAAACACAATTAAAACACTTTGGGCCTTTTTAAGGTGATTTGAATACAAGCGAAGTTATGTTGGTAAAGTGAGGTTATGTACTGTCAAAATCAAACAATTACAATTTTTCAGTGAAATGAAGTTACCACTTCAATTTGACGTAACAATTTGTCTGTTTAACTGTATATTTAAAGCTTCATTTTGCTATCCTTATACAGTGTGATGAAAAAAATTTGATATAAAGGATGGCTGTAAAAACAGGGGTCGTGTCTTGGTTTGGTCTGCATAATTTCTTACGTGGCATAAGAATTATAATTATGTATCCATTAATAGTGTGAAGTAAGTTTTAGTTGTTTAGGTTATTTGCTGTAATTATTATATTGATTACTATTTTAAAGCTAGAAAATACGTATTTTCGAGCTATGGTTACAAGAAATGCTATCACAGACGGCAGATTTAAATAATTTTGCTGTTGTAAAGTTGAAATTAAGCTTTCATTTGCCACAACCAACCGTTCTGTCAAATTCTTTGACTTGTACGTTATATAGCGGTGTACAACGCAATTGAATCACGCAGTAAATGCGAAAGATTGTATTTTCCATAAATACAGTACTTTTCAACACTATGAAGGTGGCGTGAAAGCTGTAGAAACCAACACCCTTGTACTGCAACCTATTAAACGTGTAAAACTATTGTACGTATGTTAGGACATGGTACAACAATCAAAGTTTACATACGGAAAATCAAAGCTTTGGTTGCAAAAGTCACGCCTCCAAACAACCTTTAAGTTAAACACTCGCTACACGACATTCTGAAATTGCAGACTAATTTCAAAAGAGCGGCCTTCACCTTTATGTCTATCTTCCATCTGCTGGATTTAATTGGCAGGATTTTAAGCAAATGATTATTGATAATAAATGGTTATCACTCTGTGTGAAGAATGTATTTATAAATTTGGCCAAGCATTCTTGGATAATTTTATTATAACTGCGAATTAACCTCGATAAAAACAGATCTGTAGATCTGCAGAAAGAAGAACTTTTATATACTACTAGTTCCTTTACACACCATGGGAGAGAAGCAGGTACAACTTATATTTTTTTAGAACTAAAACACATAATCAGGAAGTTGGTACGCCCAGATTACACTTCAGCTGCCTATTGTTACCTCAACTGTTATCCCCCCAAGTAGTGACGTTTAAAGGTTTTTAGTTTTAGAAACCTTAAAGCTGTTCAGTTTTATTGTGGTTAGGGCACCTAGAAATGTATCTCACATTCCCTTGTATTAATCCTTATGAAAATGATTACCATGTACACCTATTCTATATAAATGACTGCCATTTTTGTAATGAATTGTATGAATTGATAAATCAACACAGAATAGACTTTGAACAAATATCAATCATTTTAGAGATATTGTAACCGTAGAACTATAATTGTTTTGCACAAGGTTTGTTAAAATACCATTTCCTAAATTGTAAAAAATTATTCTGTATATTACAAAATATTGTTTAAAAGTAATGTCAGAGGGTACCACATACATGTATCTTGAACTTAGTACATATATAAATATTTTAAAAAATATTGAATACTTTAGTGATATACTAAAACAGTTATGCAGAGCAAAACTCCACACAAAGGAGTACAGTTGAGTTCTATTTATTTAAATACCTTCATCTACCTTTGTAAGTTCGCTCAAAACAGTTTTTGTCAGATCCCATCCAGGAGCGTTGGGTCAGTTCATTTGTCTCCGTCTCCCTCTATTGCAGTCGGTAATATACCTTGTTGTTGATGTTACTTATACATACATTATAAATAAACTTTGTAAACTTGCATTGAAATCAGTTCATGATCTTTGATAGTTAGGTAACATATTTTAAAATCCGCCATGTTTTAGTTCATACAACCCCTTAAGTCGCCGATGCTATTTGAGATTCAACAACAGTATTACTTGGTGAACAGAGAATAATAAAACAATATTATGTCAAATTGCATATAACTGATAACAGTGTGTAGCGTAGATTTTCGTCAAACAGTCCCTTGTGAAAATGCGAAAACGGATACTTTTGTTGTTCCCATTTTTACAAGCAACCATTAGGTTCGTAACTTCAGCTAGAAAAATGCTTGAGTATTATATAAATAAATACCAAAATTGTACTAAGGAAGAGAAGGGCGCGATAACTACATCCATCAATATAGAACAAAATCAACATTCCACAGGGTAATGAATGGGATAGTACGAAGATACCCTTAAAACAATAGGCAACCCAAAATACAAATCACAAGATACTACTGTATTAAAATTAATATTTATTTAAATGAGTTGTTTGATATGCTTGGAAGTTTATATACGGCGAGAACAATAAAAACCCAAGTCGAAGACACCCTTAGAATTGTAAAGTCTTGTCTTAGATTAATCTGCAATTATAAAGATGTAAACATTATAAAGATTTTTAACTGTCATACATTAATAATAATTGATAGTTCACACTTCAAATTTTATTAGGTTACGGATTACATTGCCGCCTGAAGTGGTTTGTGATCCCCGTGGTCGCAATAGTGAGATTATGCAGTTATGAGCTATGTAAATCAACGTTTATTTGATATACAATTGTTGCATACACATTTACAGAACAAAGTAAATAGAGAATATTACAAAACATGTTGTTTCCTAAACATAAATGCACGCTGCTCTTAATATTTTCAAACACATTCACCAGAGGATCAGAAGTAAGTTCATCTGACAATTGTGAAATAGAATTTTGTAAATCTTTTAGATTCTGTGGCCGATTACAAAAAATATCATTTTTTAAATAAAGGAATAGAAGGAGGGCTAGAACTGTAAGATCAGGTGTCCTTGGTGGAAACAAATGTCTACTAATTAACCGATCATCATAAAAATGTGCTGTGGTATTGTCCTGCTGGAAGTAACCATTTCTAAATTCATCATCATGAAGTTCATTGAAGACGGGGGTTACGATATTCTGAAGATAACAATCTGCAGTTATATTTTCTTAAAAAAGCGTTTAAATTATTCATCTTCATGAAACAGCGACCCGTAAACCGACCTTTTTGGGGACCGCGGTTTCGGAGTTATTCTACCAAAGTCGCTCAGGTTCGAATCCTGAGCATTGCACTTTCCTAGGGTGTTTGTGGTATCTGGGCTGAGCCGGGGTAAGCTGAGTGGGATGGGAATCTTGGAGTTGCCTTTGGCAAGATTCCTTAAAAAAACCGATCTTTTGTGGATGTAACGGAGTTTCCTCAAACATATGCGAATTATTTGTTGCCTATATTCTCATATTTTGGCTTTTAATATACCCATCGGGGTGAAACCAGGCTTCATCCCTGAACCAAATTAGATCTAGTAGGTATGTCATTATTATTTATGTCGTCTAAGAACTAGCGAAAATAATTTGTTCTAGGTCGGTGATCACGCGGTAAAAGTTGATGGACCACTTGCATTTTTTATGAAAATATGTTTAAATCTTTTTTTAATTGTTTGACAAGTACCGTATAACAAATCAATTGCTTGGGTTAGTTTTTTGATCGGCTTAGAAAGACTTGCTTCCATGATATCCTTAACATTATCAATAACTTCTGTAGTTCGTTTCACAGGTCTTCCTGATCCCGTTTTCCTTGTAACGCTTCCACTTTCTCTAAAATTATTCACAATAATCTTGGCTGTTTGATAGAAATGGTTTGCCAGTTCATTCAGATAACGCTATTGAAATTCTGTGAAACAGGTTTGAAATGAATATTGACATGCATCATTTTCATTCTTTGTAACGTTACGAAAATGAGATTCTAATATGAAAAGTGTATCACTCTGTTAACATCTTCAAATTCACAATCTTGTAATATGTAATTATATGACTTTTGCTATAATCAATTAATTAAATAAATATCCTAATAAAATTTGAAATGTAATCTGTCAATAATTATTAATGTATGGCAGTTTAAATATTTATAATGTTTACATCTTTATAATTACAGATTAATCTAAGACAAGACTTTAAAATTCCAAAGGTGTCTTTGACTTGGGTTGTTGTTGCTCTCACGGTATTAGTGCGCACGGGCGCCATCTTGCTAGTATCTAATATGCCGTCTTGTTCTTAAATCCACTTCTTCAAGTAACCGTAGCAATGTGTCAAGAAGAAATTTGAAATAGATTTCCCCTGCTAAGGTCTTGTCAGCTTCTTCTTTACTGGAATAGATACATATTATTCCAATCATGTTTGAGTTGAACGAGTTTTACTTAAGTCAGTAAAATGTGGGCTAAGTGAGACTAACTGTTTATTAACATTTTTTGATACCAAAAATGCTATTTCTGTATCAATAAAGCAATTTTAACGGTGTTTAAGAAGTTATTAATTAAAAAGAATTTAAAACTACTACAACATAAAAATCGGATACCTATACTTCTATTACCACATACGAACTCAACTACAAGAACAGGCAATCCTGTGTTGACTATCAACATTCCTTAAAACTTAAAAGAATGTAAGATTTTGAGAATTACCAAAAGCATATACTGGATGGCTACCAACAGATGTTTTACTTTAAGAATTGCTTGTCGCGCACGTGTCCGGCTAGTAAATGGCGTGGCAAGCAAAAAGCTGTCGAGCAAGAGACCCGCAAGCAAACAGCAGGCGAGCAGACGGTGGCGAGCAAACAGTGGCCAGCAAACAGTGCCGAGCAAAAGGTGGCGAGCAAACGGTGGCAAGAAAACGGTGGCGAGAAAACGGTGGCGAGAAAACGGTGGCGAGAAAAAGGTAGCAAGCAAACGGTATAGAGCAAACGGTGGCGAACAAGTGGGCGGTTACCAATATAAATAGTGAAATACTATAGTTATATGTTAGCGTGATAGCGTAAAATCAACATGTACAATTTTAATAATGGTACATATAAAAAGTATTTCACTAATGCAAACTGCAACATTCTAATTTATTTTCCGTACACATATTAAATGCAGTCGACTCTTTAATACTCCGCTTACATAACCAATACAGATATGTATGTAAATTAACAAAAAGTGTTAATTACATTTTTACTCCTGTATTAACATACAGAAAAACATTGTAGATTGTTAAAAATATGCTATTTCTGAATAATCTGTAGATTAAAGTAGTATCATGTAAGCTCCCTTACCAATACTTTCCATCACCATACATCTAAGTAGAGCTTTTCTTTTTAGGATTCAACTCCTTAGTCTCTCCAGCGGTACGATTATACAGAGGTTTTTTTGGTAATTTAAGCTATGAGAAATGCAACGTATGCAAGAGTACACTTTGGCTAAGAATAAAATTGTTTTGTTGTTATAAATTATCATTAGTGTGTTTGGATGCAAAAGTAAGCATTTTTATCTTTTAAATTATGCAGACATCTAAAAAATATTAATAAATATTTTAATAGTTATTTTTTAGAATTTGTATATTAAGGTAGATAAGACATCTCAGCAGATGTCCTATGTTAAAATTTTGGTAGGTGAATGTATTTGTGCTAATATTTACGTTAGTTATTTAATTACACTTCTAGCGAACAATAATCATTAAATTATAGACTTAATTTTTTACCATGTATTGTTTATTGGGGCGAAAATTAAATGAATAACAAACAAAGGTTTTTAATATTTGTTCCAACGAGAATTGGAAGGACAAGAACACCAGGGAAGTTGTTATTGGGCTGGCATTCAATCGGTACGCTTTGCATTTATACCTATATAGAACAATGTTGTTGAAGGTAAAAACCATGTTTCATTCTAAATAAACCACTTTAGTTAAGAATAAACCATACTTATAAAATAATAATAATAATAATAATACAATCTACGTTCTCCGCTAAATATGTATTATCAGGACTAAAATGTAGTTTCCATAAACGTTGCATGTAATGGAATTGTATAAGAGACCCGGTATACGCTAGTAATGAATTTATACCCAAATTAAGCCCCAAAATAGCAATACATATAAAACAGACATCTCCGAATACACTTAGCTTATACTTTTATGTTATCACTTGGGAGAACTAAACAACCCCTACATAGATAGCAACAACAGCCATAAACAGCCGGAATCCCAGCCGCTAATATTTTTATAGTCGATCGGAGATACCGATGGGTCAGTCCGATGCCATTCCGGCTAATCGTTTCCGGGCATGCATCACCCGGAGTCTCCAGACCCGGAGCCGCATAACTCCAAGTCTCGCCGGAACTGGACCGGATTACCGGAAGCCACGTGTTTTATTAATATGGGCATTTAGAAAGATTTATTATATCGGATAGTTCGGACTTTTCCTTTTGCGGGTCCCACCGACTCCCAGAGATATATTGAGGCAATATAAACGTTTTTCGCGTGACAGATTGTGTGACGGAAATAAATTTGTGTAGAATAATGCGCCTCTTAGTATTTATTACGTTTCGGGAGGTACAAATTCTTAACCGCAATTTAATTTATCGGTTTGTATCCGGCGTTGGCTCTTCACAAAGCACTCTTGATACGACGTTATTGAAAACGTTCCTGTTGCGAGGAAATCAAGAAAAATTTTACGAATATTTCCGTTCCGAAAGGAAAACTTAAAAGAGTCATAATTGCTAATCACAACAAACGGAATCCTTAATACTGAAATCAATTGATATTACAATTATTATATTAATTAATAAAGACTGTAATTTTATTTAGAATGTTTACTTTTGGAAAAGTTTGCTTGATATACAGAAAACATAAATTATTGCCTAGTGGAAGTAAGCACAGTTTATCTTGGAGAAAAAGTTCTGAAAGTTGCGTAAAGATTTGGAAGAAAGTTTGGAATGCAGCTCTATAGTTCGATGGGGGAAAAGCGAAAGAGTAAGTCGAACCTCACTTCCCAAAATAGAATACTTCTTTGTGCAATTGAATTGACATGAATCGCATTGTTAAGCTCAATACGTCACCAAAATAACCCTTACGACTGGCGTTTTACAGTACAACCCTGACTTTTTCTGTTATGGTAAATACAAGAATGACAATATTATTATGGTAATTCTATTAAGGATTGTCAACAATAGTACAACCTGTTGGCTTGAATTGAGGAACATTTCACGGACAACAAAATTATTTGATAACAAATGTCGACACGACAACAAAAGATGCCGGCAAATGTGTCGGATGCAGCTTTTTGTTTTCAGAGACCTGCGGTTTCAGCTTTGTTTATGTTCTTTCTCATTGTGCCAATGTATTTTTAATGTGGCAAATTGTGAATGAACTTCTTTTCATTGTTTTTAGCACTCAAACGCTGCGATTATTCTACGTTTATCTGCACCAATTTAATGCGATTAACTCTTTCTTTGCTGCAAATTAATTGCGCGCAATTTAAACGCTTGTTTACTTCTTTACACACATTTAAATGCCGTTAAATGAACAGGAAAGTAAACAGTAATTACAACTATTTATATGTTTACGCAAGAATGAAGCAAATATTAGGTACAATAACAAGCAAGAACAACTTAAAATTATATTTTTTTAAGCAAAAATGTTATATTTATTACCATAAAGGTTACAATATTTTATATTTTAACACAACATTAAAACAATATTATTAAATTCTTTAATCATCACAAATTTTCTCAAAATTTCTACTTGTTCTCCAGAATTGGATCAGAAGATCATCCCGACGGCAACGACTAAGAACACAACAAAATCACTAAAAAATATTCTAAACATTTGCTTGCAATGAGCTACTTATTTTTAAAACAATAATGTTCTGAATAGCCCATGTGTTACTGTATACTGGGTGGCTACTTTAATTGCGACCGCTGTTGGAAAATTGTGAAATTTGAGGAAAGTTACTTATTTTGGATGCAAATCTACAACCACATACAGGGAATTTTTCTTTTCTTTTTCTTTCTCTTTTCTTCTGTATACTTTTAAAAATAACGCGTCAATTACGCTTATTATGTAGGCAACCAACTATACTGACAACTAAAAAACAGGAGCAAACGTCACTGCAGTTGTGAATTATTTGAGTTTGAAGGTTATGTTGATGCAGTGTTTATATTAATTAAGCATTTCATCCTGTATATAGGACGCAAATTATGACTTATTTGTTAAATACAAAAATCGACAGGGTGATGTTTCTGTAAGGTCTGTGAACATTGTACTTCCTTTGTACAACAGAAATACATCAGCGGCAAGGTGGTGTAATGGTTATAATAGGTGCCTTCCAAGCAGTTGATCCGGGTTCGATTACCGGCCATGGCAGACTTTTTTTAATTATTATTTTTTGTTATAACTATTAATTATGATTTCTTCAACGTAGAATAAAATGTTTAATTTTATTTCTTCGGTTAAAACGTGATTACTTTTAGTTCTTATTCTAAGGGAATTTATTACGCATCCCTCTCATTTAAATTTTCTAACAATTATTTGTATGGTTGGAATACAAGGAATAGGTCTTTCTGGATATTTTGATGAAAATAAGTCTCTCGCAGTTCTTAAGCTGTTACCATTCTGATACCACATTAGAATTTCCACATTTTCGTCTTTACTGTACATGGTTGTATAAAAAAATCAAGAAGACACTAAATAAAGATTAATTTAATTTTTGAACCTTGAATTAATTTGATTGTGTTGGCTACAGCATGCTTTAGTTGTCTGTACAGTTGGTTGCCTACACAATAGGCGTAATTGACGGGTTCTTTTCAAAAGTATACATAGGCATGTATACTAAAAAGAAAAAATCCCTGTATATGGTTACTATTTAAACAAACAGTGGTATGTGTTTATGGGTGTAGTTGATTGAATTGTGACAGTTCAATAAGGTATTAATATGAAATTTACAAGTGCAATAAAAACTCCTCATTTGAGTAATTTCCCTATATAGGTTTTGTATCGATTGATAGAATATTTTATTTTCTGTTCGGTAATAAAACGACGATGGTTCATCAATTATTGCTCCCAACATAGAAGGCATTAGCCAACAAATATGCTTGTTTATAAAAGTTATACATTTAATATTACTGATTTTGATCAAATGGAAAAACTCAAGACCAGAGCTGTAATAAAATATCATCCTAAGAAGAATTTATTATCATCATCATCATCATCATCAGCTATGTCACCTACCGTCGGAAATAAGCCTCCCCTAAATTTCTCCATTCTTGTCGATCTTTTGCTCTCTGCATCCAATTGTAAACTGCGTGTCTTTTCCCGTCATCTGTCCATCTGCAATTGCATCCAAATGCATCTCAGCTTGCAAATACGTTGTACCACATGTGTTACTTTTGTTATTCTTCTGATTTCCACATTTCTTATGCAATCCCGAAGTGTACTGCCCAGGATTCTTCTTTCCATCGCTCTCTGTGTAATTCCTAGTCGTTCTAATATGGTTTTATTAAGGGCCCAAGATTCCGTTCCATATGTAAGTGCAGGTGGTAATATTTATTGGTCGAAGGTTCGAGCTTTAAGTGTACCTATTTGGTATTTGTGCGCTGTCCATATTGTTAAATATCGGGATCGTCCTATGATACTGGCCCCCAAATGATACCTAACTCTTACTTATGGCACCTGGAAGCTGCTCATGTAATAAGAGAACAGCGGCCACATCCGGTAAGCTGTATCGATACACAGCAACTTTCAATTATTGAACTTAATTGTTGTGGTGGTAAAAGTAGCTTCTGACCCAGAGCAAAGACTATATATAGTCTAGACTATATATAGTCTTTGCCCAGAGTAAGCAGCTACAAACGGCGTCGGTTCCATATTGGGTGGCTGAACTAAAACTCACCAACACATCTTGCCAACGCGATGGGTTATGGCTAAAAACCCCCTAGATTAAATGAAATGTCGAATTTTTTTAAATTATAAGGATTTATCACCGAAGGAAATTTATACTGACATGTCCGGAGTGTTGGGTGATACTACCCCGTTATATCAAGTAATTTCGAATCGGTACCAGGATTTCAAATTAGGAAGGAAGTCGTGTTAACACGCACCAGATGCTGGTTATCTGAAGAACTGTCATCACTCAAGAAAATATTGACTTAGTCCGTGATATGGTACTGAGTGATTGGAGAATTACGGTCACGTATATTGCTTTTCCGTTAGAAGCTTAAAGAAAATTTTGCACAAGGAATTGCGTCTGAAAAAAGTCTGTCCACGATGGATTCCGAAAATGTTGTCACCTGATGAGAACCGGGCCAGGCTTCTCCTTGCTGCGAGCAATTTGAAATTAAATGGACATGGATGTGGAGAGATTTTTGGAAATATTGTGACTGTGGATGAAATCTGGGTTCATCACTTTGGTACAGAGTGGAAACGGCAGAGTGTGGAATAGCGACATCGTGGTTCCCCAACCCCACGCAAGTTTCGTGTGACTTTATCGCCGTAAAGTTAATTGCAATAGTGTTTTGGGATTCTAAGGAAGTTCTTCTTGTTGATTATTTATTACGTGGCTATGCAATGACGGGAGACTATTATGCAAAACTCATACCAAAAGTTCGTGAGGCTATAAAGCAAAAAAGACATGGCAAATTGAAACGCTGCGTTCTGTTCCATCACGACAACGCTCCCGCTCACAAGAACTGTGTTTCTATAGTTGCTATCCACAATGCTGGATTTGAACAACCCCCATATTCGCCAGATCTGCCCCAGTGACTTCCACCTGTTCCTCAAATTAAAAATTAAAAGAACGTCTTCGGTGAACTAATTTTTCACACCATGAAGAGGTGACGGCTGCTGTGAATGAGTGGTTTAAAGTGCAGGACAAAGAGTTTTTTTAAACAGTTTTAGGGGATTATGTTGAGAAATAAAGTTGTTTCAAATGTCTAAGTCATTTGATTCTATATCAGGGATAAAAAATCATGAAGCACCCTCGTAATTCGTATAGCCGTGATGAAACTTGATTATCAACATTTTCAGACTGCGCTAGTGCCTCAGTAGTGCCGTAGTGGTAAAAAATAAACTGCTTATGGGAAATGTTTGCGGGGATGCGCCAAGGTTGTTCCGCACCCGGCTGTAACTTAAACCCTGTTTAGGATAGCTAGCGCCGTGGCGCACTAACCCAGACCGACGGATTTAGCACCCTCCGATATACCAGGGTAATAGCGTGTTCGCGTAGGTTTACGGTCAACCAACCTACCTGTGCCCACGCGGATCGTCGCTTAACTTTGAATACTGTTTCTTCCTACCCTTTATTTACCGTAGTGGTAGCCGGGACCGACGCCTTTGAGGTGCCTTCTAAACATGGCCGGTCGCTATTTTTGTACCACTTAACGGATCACAGGGAGGCATAGAGCAGGCTGTACTTCTATAAATAGATTATTCGTAAAACCTGTTGCTCGTCAACCCTATTATTCTTAAAACCGACACTGTTTAATCAGCTTTCTGCAATATTTGGCAAGACATTCATAAGGAATATATAAAACCCTGGATGTTGTACCTACTAGACAACACTACTCACTGCAAAAGAAAAGAAAGTCTAGTTCAGTGAAAATTAGTATATTCAATATTTATTTATAATATTTTGTACCTATTTCATACATTTAAATAGGTAGTAAATTGCTATAATAAATTAAACAGGAGAAGTCTAATAATTAGGAGTGCAATTATTTAATCAATTAGCTACAATTTCATTAATTACAAATAACAGACACATCGAGCAGGCGGCACTTGTTTAATCAGATTTGTCATAAGACCTTCTGTTTAGCCGATTTTATTATTTGTTAATTGTTTCTTGCCTTACTCCGTAGCAATTCATATTTATATTTTAATAATAATAATAGACTACGCATGTTTACAATGCTTTTTACAATGACATGCAAAATGTCGACATACGTATAAAGCACAAAAAATAAATACTTATTGAAATTAAGTCTAGTATTATTATTAAAATATAAATTTTATTATTCTTATAGTTTTTATACTGACCTTTATCCTGATGATTATTATTGTTTAGTTATTTATCATAATTGTTTGACATGAATTTGATAACGAATATATGTAATAATAGGCCAGCTAGCGTTTACGTTTATGTTAGATGTTTTACTACACACCATTATTTCTTGGGAAAGAAAAAAAATAGTAAGTGAAATTTAACAATATCTATTATTTATTTATAATATTTTGCATCTATTTATAATTCATATAGTTAATTATTATAATAAATTTAACAAAAGGAATCTAATAATTACGAATGAATCATTACAAACATAACATAATAAATTTGTAGAACATACAACATATGCTAACAATTATCACAAAAATGAAGATAGTATGACAGAACATTATTCTCAGCAAACACAAAGTGAAAGTAACCAATTTATACTATGTGACCAAAACATCCCCTTGATATTCAGCAGAATGTAATAAAAGCAGGTTTACCTTGGTTTTACAACGATGAAATATCATTATATTGTGATATGTAAGGTATAATATACAGTGTGTTTAACTTCTCACCTTCACCCCACTGTATCTTCGTTATTTGTTTCAATTAATTTTGCTGTGAACTAGTAGCCCACTACGGTGAAGAACAAATGTGAAATATTTATAAATATCCGAAAAAAATTATTAAGGAAGTTACGCAGAATCAGTAATGCAGTAACAGTCCAAATAATAATTTTTCATCCAAACTTTTTTGGTTTGAATATTTCCGAATATAATGATAAGTGGATTAAAATTCCATTGTTGTTTAACAGTACCATCAAAAACAAGAAGATTATGAAGTGGCAATTAAGTTTAGGACCTCTAAATTATTGAACTAACCGCTTTGAATGGTAGTAGAATTGACCAAAATTTGAAATCAATTGAAAAACAAATAAGGAAGACACAGAAGTGTGAAGGTGAGAAGTGCAACACACTGTAGTATTGAAAAAAATCCAATATTGAATTAAACAATAGATTTTATTGGTTGATTGTTATTAGCGTTCGTACTGGATTACAAGGATGGTTGAAAAGGAAATAAAAAATGCTATTTATAAGTGTGCAACATTTTAATATTGCAGCCACAACGAATAAAGCTGACTGGCATAATTACCTGGAAAATAAAAAATCTTATAAAAATCTAACTAAACCAGAAATTGTTTGGAAAACTGCAAAAATTCAGTTAGTTTAAATTATGAATACAAAACTCAAAAAAGGGAAGGCAACAACTTTACATTTTTTTGATCATACGTATCTAATAAACAATGCAGTTTCGAAAATATCTAGAAACTGGTTCCCAAAGTAGCGAACTTTTTTCTAATTTAACTGATCAAAATTCCAACTTGTTTATAATTTACTAAAGTAAATTCTAACACCTTGTATTAATTCAGTTCGTGTTATAAGAAATCGTCAGGTTCATATTGTGTTTATGTGTTTATTTGCTTTTTCGGAATACTATGCTATAATTTAAACAAAATTTTGGATTTTCTAGGGTTTCTTTACTAATATAATAAGAGCTTTTAAAAAGGAAATACAATAATAAAAATATAAAAAAAATTTTGCATTTTCTAGGTCAAGGTACTTTATGGGAAATTAGATAAAAATATTAATTTTTGAAATGACATTTAGGGTTTTCTAGATCAAAGGTTGTGTTGCTAACCCAATAAAGACTTTAAGAACGAATATAATACAAAAAATACTATAAATTCAGTTCAAAATACAGCGTGTCACATGACGT
Source organism: Limonius californicus (assembly GCA_014611495.1). Taxonomy (NCBI): domain Eukaryota; kingdom Metazoa; phylum Arthropoda; class Insecta; order Coleoptera; family Elateridae; genus Limonius; species Limonius californicus. Next base: position 15,617 of record JABXWE010008485.1, on the reverse strand, counting down.
GAGATCATGTGTAGGAGAGGTACAAAGAAGACGAAACTAAAGAGGGATCATTTTCTCTAAATCGGGTATTAAAGAAGTTATGGCCTGCCCTAGTTAAATAGTGAAGCAGCTAAAACAATAAATGATATTAAGTGGTATTTGATACGAACTGTCTGCGTTATTATGAAAATGATATTATTTACTTGAATGTCAAACAATAAAGCACCTTAAAGTTGACTTCTCTGCTTGCGTTTATTAACAGTGTTGATAATGTTTATTTTTACAACGTGAGAGTACGCCGATATCCATTACATGTATGATTTTTGTGATGGAAACTGAGTAGCAGCTGCTCGAGAATATGGATTGAGATTTCCAAATCGGCGACTACCAGACCGACGAGTTTTAGAATGAGTGCCCAACTACCTACGTGAACACGGAATATTCCCAAAACCGTCGACTGAGCGTCCAAAATCGAAACCTAGGTAATAGAATTTTATCCACATTTACAATGAATTAATGAACAAAAAGAACAGCCACTCTTGGGATTTGGCGAATCCACACAAAATCACAGTATCAAATTATCAACATAGTTTTTGAGTGAATATCTGGTGTGGAATTGTTGGTAACATGCTCATTGGTCCATTCGGTTTTGAGAACCATTTAACCACCGACATATATTTAAATTCTCTAGAAGATCATTTGGGAGGATTGTTAGATGATGTCTCTCTGGAGACCAGATATAGTATGTACCTAGTACCAGCACGATGGTGCCCCTGCACACTTTGCGCTACGTGTAAGAAAATTTTGAATCAACGGTTTGAAGGGCGTACGATTGGTAGATGATACAGCACCCCTGGTCCACAAGATCTCCGGACTTAACATGTTTAGATTACTATTTGTGGGGCCATATGAACGATATGGTATACCAAACACCATCAGAGACTGTTGAAGATCTTAGGAGACCCATTTTTGATGCAGCTGAACTAATTCGAAATATCAATGATATGTTACGTAGAGCAACAAGTTCTCTCTTAAGATGAGCTAGAATGTGTCTCGAGAGCAACGGTGGCCATTTTGAACAATGTTTACAGTAAATTTAAACTAAAATAAAAATAAATATCGACTATTCTGAAATTGTAATTGTTTAATAATTAATAATTTGACACTAACAATATTTGTGCTTGAAAAATTGTATAAAATAGGAACAAATAGATGTTCAAAATTATACATATTTCTTTTTAAACATAAGCATAATGTTTGCTTTACTCATTTCTTTTTTACATATATTAGCTTCTTTGGCTGACCACCGGTTCTACAGATCAACAGTACACATACTTTGGAGAAAATCATTGATTTATTGAAGAGGTTGAGTTTTGCAAAATGCTTATTCCAAGCAAAACTATTAGTTTCAATTAAATTTTGTGGATTTGTAGGCGTGTCTGCAAGCTTTTTCTTTAACTACCAAATGTACCTAATGTATAGTTATTACAACAAAATTTCTATTTATTATAAAAAAAATGTCATGTGTTTTACTTGGGTTTCTAATTTATCTGGCACTTTTATAAATTAAATTTTATAAACTCTTAGTTGCTATTAATTAGGTACCTACCTTTTTACATACAATTTATTAACTTACGCCATATAATGTGTATTTTCTTTTTTCGCTACAGCATTGAAAGTATAATCAAATTCCACCGATTATTCTCATTATTACGTTTTGTTTTGTACTCTCGGTTTTATCGGTATTTCAGGGTTAGATTATGTCAAACAGAGAAGAAAATCATTTTTTCATGCAATGAACCTTGACGTCTAGCCATCTCCCCTTACGCCGCAATATTCAATACCTAAATATGCATTTTGACAATTAAGTTGCGATCTTCAATATAGAATAGAATAGAAACCGATGAATTTAAGACTATTTAAAATAGATACTTTCAGCTGATTTATGCGCCATTCGCGTTCAACCCAATCAGCACGAAAATTATTTACTTCAATTTTTAAAACATGAGCAACAAAAAATTGTATTTGGTAGCCAACAAATTAAGGCTGTCTAAACTAACCTTTTCCACTTATTTATTTTCTATTTTTGGCGGTTGCAAGGTTACACATGCTCGCCTACCTCCAATTAAATAATAAATTCCAAATCACCAATGACCAAACATCCTGCTGTTGTAGAAAATGATCCCTTTATTAAGAAACACGTTTTCTAATCAAGCGATTCTTCACGCAATATTTGTTTCCTCGCCCAGCCGTAAGAAGTTAGAAAGCAAATCTCTGAATTCTAAAACTAATTAACTCGTTATTAATTACATTACAGTCTTATTCAAACAGGGCGACTACTTAAAAATGTTTGACATAACATTTACATCCAATATTAACTGTATAATTACAAAGTTTGCTCGTGACAGAACTGCAATTCTAATTACCGTGCGGCTTAATAAAACATGCTGTAATTATTTCAGAGAGGCAGTTCGTTCGCAACTCCATTCCTCCTACAGTTCCGCGTTTCAGAATTTTTCAGTCGCGATAAATGTTCGCGTTCTCTCTATTTCTACAATTTGTGTGAGTGACAGCGCTTAATAAAGTCTAGCGGCTGAGTCACGACTGCATTATGCAGGTGTTGAAATACCTACCAATCAATGCGTTACGTCATTATCGGGAAATAATTAATGTCAAATTTTTCTAACTACTTATCTAATTCAGCAGAGCTGACTGCAGCTTCGGGCGGTTTGCAAGCGAGATTGAAATCACAAGCTTGATTAGAGATTTGTTATATAAATTCGTTATAAAAACAAAGATCTTAAGAAATACCTCGAGAAATGTTTTTATTATAATTGCAGATCGGATTTGTATGCACTTGCGTGTCTTATGAGTCAACTTCTTTAAGATTCTTAAGTGAATAATTATTATATACATATTTTTATAAAATATAGCAATACATACTATTAGTATGAATATACAAGCATTTGCTGGTGTCATATTTGATGTTCCTATCAAACACAAGTTTTATTTTATTTTTTCTTTACATCATTTAAAATATTTCGTACCTACAGTATAGCGAGATACGTGCAACTGCTGGGCAGTTCTGGTATAAGGATGTCCAGAATTAATGAAATTGATAGTTCTTCTTCTTCTTCTTGGAGTACTTTATCTCTTACGAAACGTAGCGATCTTCTCTCCTATGCCTGTGTTACGCGTTTAGAGTGCCACAGACATGGAGGACCTATAGCTTAACGTGGGTTCCGAACCATGACATCTGTAAACACTTCTACTCTACAGAAAATTTACTAGGCAGAATACCTCGCTGATTTGCCATTACCTTGCGAGGGAGAACGTCCGTTAAGTTACTTAACATAAATTGCTAGTTAAAGCTCTACCATATATATTTTTGCAAGTTAATAATATAGTATCAATATGTTGTTAAACAGCAAACAACTTTAATTTGATTTGAACCAAACTCTGGTAAGGCAACAGAAGTTATATTTAATAATATACAGGGTGGGCTAGATTAGCTATCGTTCCTTAAAATTAACGCAACCCTACGTACATGTATCACAGCAACTGAGATTATTGAAAGTTATATAATACCGAAATGGATCGTGGTTACTTTCTGTCAAGTTGATCTGTTACTGTCGTAATTAAGGGATTTACTAATATTAAATGTATTAGGAGTAATATTTAACACGGAAAGCACCCTTTAGTGCAACCGTACTATAGCAAAAACGAAGCAAGTGAAAAACAACAAAAAAATAAATAGGAAAGACACGAAATTTCCCCAGATTAATACAGCTTGTAATAGAAAACAAAACAAAATTGAACTGAAATAAATACATTAGTACAAAACAGGCAGTGTAGTAAACAGTGTAGCACTTGAAAGTGTTGAAAAACAAACGGACTTCGAAAAATGCACCGTATGTATTTGGAAATATATTACATACCTGAAAATATTCTGAACTTTCATATTATCTGCTACATTATTTGTGACATTTACAGATTAATTATTCTATGATTTTTGAGTGGTTATCTGTTTGTAGTTGGAGTATTTTTTTAAATATATTATTCAGAACGCAGCCAGAGGAAAATGGATCCTAGTAATCGTCTTTTATAGAATAAAAAAACGTTATAACAACAAAATAACAGTTTTCTGCAGGCCATATCCTAAAACTGTGAATTAACATAACCTTGTTTACGAAAACAATTTTAATTGCTGCAAAAGTTTGCGGTATATGGTACTGATGATTGAACATAAACCACTGGCAAAATTTTACCATTGTAGGACTACCACGTAGCATATAACAATAATTCATAAATCCTTGTCAATGATACGGATATAAGTGCACATTTTTTTCTAACATCTTACGACATGTTCCCACAAAAAGCATCTTTGCTACCATAAAGGGCGAATAGAAACCCGTGGTACATTATCTATTATTTCACCACCCCCGCAACATTCCTTTTTAGGTAAATTACCGATCAGTGAAAAAGGTAACGATTGCGAGTTCGATGCACCTTTGTAATTTGTTTACATCTCTACTGCAACAGCTTCAGCTGTAACGTTTGTCGGCCGACCACAAATGTTTTAACGTTTATATACTTACTTTACTCTGCTGGTTTACAAAAACAACATTTGGAAATTGTTCCTAGCAATTTTCAACAGAGTATGTCAAAATTCCATCAGCTTTTATAATATTTTGGAAGTAACCCTCAATCCTAAACGGTTTATCGTTCAACCGTGAAAACTCCTTTGTAACTGGTTTTGTTTAAAATCAACGTTTCCGGAAAAAAATCACCAACTGCAAGCAAATAACATCTCAAACGTCAAAGCTACAGCAAAATGAAAAATCTCGTAAATAATATGACAAATGAAATGCCAGTTTAGAAGCAAAACAGTTGTCAGCTAATTTGTCTCTCCTTAAAACTTTGTTGATGCAACCAAAGTTCTTCTCTTACTGTAGTTATCAGCAGTTTTACTAATATTAATTATATTACTACGTATTTAATAGCAAAAACACCCAATGATGCGACCATACTATGCTAAAAACTAAACAATTTAAAAACAAGAAAAATTAAATGTTCACAATTTCCTCCATCCACTTGCACACATTTTCTAATTCGTTTTAAAAATGATCTTCGCCATAGTTATTTTATTTTGTAAATCATTCTTATTTACTACTTCATGTTCGTAATCGTTCTGCGCCTACATCTTCTGGAATTAACAAATTTACCTTCGTTTCTTAAAGAAGTTTCACAACGTTTAAATATTTTTTAGACGGCAGTCTTCTAGTTGGATAGCGCCTGATGTATAGATTGAATGCAGCAGCCCCATTTTCGCGGCATTCACAAAACGTTAGAAACAAATCGGTTTCTCCTTATTCGACCTTAATTTACAGTTCGACGTAATATTATCATACGTAGGCAAAATTGATCGATTTAATTAAAATAAAGAAAAGATTAACTTTGGTTGCCACGCTGTATGTAAGTTGGGTGGCGTGAACCTCTTCTGAAGGGGGACAACTTATATTTATTACTCTTAACATTTTTAAAAAGGTATTCATAACTGCCGAAATAAAATATTCTAAAAATTTATTCGAAAAATCTTACATAAGTCTATATTTAATTAGATTCTTTTTTAGCGAAACTGCAATACCAATAATTGTTTATTGAACTCTTCTCAAATTATATAAAAAAAATGACCATAATGTGAAAATAATGGAAGCAACATAAATAGGGTCGTATTTAATTAAACGGGCTATATATTACAGTTTAAATATAGAACTTTTCTTCATCCTACAATTCAACAAGAACAAAGACGTTGACAATAATTTATATTTTTAAGGAGCTCTATTTTTACTACCAATTTTAATGATATTGTGAATTCGCTTTATATTATAATATATATAATAATATAATATATATATATATATAATATATATATATATATATATTATAGTTATTATAATATAAAAAATATTTCCCAGTCAGTACTGAAATATCAAATGTAAAAATACTCAAAACGCCACTTCCGGTTGAACTAAAAATTTCATTAACCAACCATCTTATTTATATAACATCCTGTAAGTTCAAATAGAACTAGATTTTCTTATAAATTTAAGTATGTTAGTTTGTTCGATTGTTAGTTTTGTTTTCTACAATATTTATAAACATAACATACTTCCTGTATGTTCCTACGTATTTTTGTCTAGTTTAATGTGCTGCCTATTACCTACTATTTGGAGCTTACCTTACATACAAAACCTTAAACGCATATAGTCGAACTCGCACAATCCGACAAGAAAAAATCCACTTCTAAGAAAAACATTTCTTTTTATAATAAGAAATAACATTTTACTCCCTATATTATAAAACAGGTTGTTTATAATGAAAACATTAATAAAGTTTCATTACGTATTTCATTCTAAGTAAAACAACGCGTTACGTTAACAGTCTCTTAAAAAAAGCAGCCTTAATTTTCAAAATAACTGTCAAAATTTTACAAGATTTCTGAAATATTTGGCAAAGGTAATTTTTTCAGTAAACAAGTAGTTTCGAATGCCAAACACATGTCTAAATATAGAATCAGAAAGGTTTTTCACTTGCATTTCCAATTTTTCGGATTCTTCTTCTTCATTTTCATAATCAGAATTTGCATCTACCCTTGTAAAATCCTCCAAAATATCAGCATCAGGTGGATAATCCGTTGTCACAACCTCATTGTTTATCTAAATCTGTATGAATGTAATATCGTTTTCACTTAAATCACTCCGTTGTAATCGGGGCTTTAGCGGCATTGCCATTTCATTCAATTCATCTTTTTGATATTGCTGTTGATTTAAGTCTTTTCCCTTAACGTGGTTAACATCGTTTTGATACTTGGAGTTATACTGTACAAACCTAGCTTTATTAATTGAGACAGTTTTGGACTGCCGTTGATATGTACATATTTCGCTTCCTCGTGCGAAGGAGAATTCCCCAAAAATTGAACTTGCAGGAACAGATTTTTACCAAAAATCCCGGTAAAAGTTTGCACATGAATAAAAAATTTTTGACTTGTAGAATTTCGAAGTACCGAAACAAATTACTACCTATACAAATTATAACTAGTAGGTACAATCGCTAATACCAACGAATAAGTTCAAATTGAAGAGAATCTCGTATAACCAACGTTCGACTTAGACAAGTTCGCCTTTAGATATATGGTATTGAGGAAAAAATTATGAGTGGTATCTACTTAGCTCTGTAAGAATACTCCTGTTTAAATTAGAAGGTGTCATCACTTCAGATTATACTGGACGGAAGGTAGGTACTTATACTACATAACATATTAAACAGTTATTTGAAGAGCACGACAGTTCTGTTGCACACAATTTAGAAATGAATAGGTAAATAAAAAGAATTATTAACATTTTTGTTCACATCGTATTTGCTAATTGTTTTTTGCCTTACGGTCATCTGTCTTCCCTCTCTTCTGCTTCGTTTTTTTATCGAAGGTCGAGATCTTTCGCCTTTATTATTGTTGTCTAGTTCTCTCTAACGTTAATATTAGTTGATAAATGAGAATAATATTATTAATACTTTCAACCTGTTGTATTAGTTTGCTGCCGCTTTATGCGTATTTCAAAGTTATAAACCGCCATTTTCAACAGAAGTACAAATATTTATTTAGGAAAACAGCATACTAACCTAAAAATGTTATTACACTATTTGTTATTCATGAATGACTGTGTTATGAGAAGTATTTAGTGCGGTTTGATTTTTCTATGTGTTTGCATTTATAGCAGCGCATATGTTCTTTTTCAAATTTTTAAATCTTTGTCCTGTATAAACAAAACTACAGTGTGAACAGTTTAATTTGTTAACACCTGATTTTAAAAAATCGTTAGTTCTATCTTTTGGGTCTAATAAGGTGTTAAATGTGTTGGTAGTTGTTTATAAATTACTCTAATTGTACTTGCTTTGGTTATAATTTTAGCAATTTTCTCTGATAACTATAACACCAAAATATGGATGTGAAATATATTTAACATTCTCAGAGTGGGCTTTTGGATACATTTTATGGATTGCAACTATATGCAATTATTTGAAAATCAATATCTGTTTGTTGTAATTAAAGTTATTTGCAGTGACTCCTAATTTAAATATTTTTTAGTGACAAGAATCTTGTGGTATTGTGATATCAGTTTTTGTAGGTCTTCTATAAATAGACTGTTTGTTTATAGCTGAAAAGGTTGTAGCAATTAATACTGTTAAATAATATTTATTTAAAAACAGAAATATTTGAACTACAAGTTACATTGAACTATTGAGATGTAATGCAGTCTCATAAAAAACCACATCCAAAATTTTACTTTCGCAAAGACTGCAGCGAAAAGTTTAATAAAAGATGACACTTTGAAACAGTTCTAAGAGCAAAGAAATAAGAAAAGCAAAAGAAAACCAGTGTCAAGAAGCTGTGATTTCTTGAACTTCCTCCTTTCAGGTTGCTCCGCAACAGTTATCCTTGCCGGTGCCATTTTAGTTGGCAGAGTGACCGTCGCTGCGCTACTGTAGCGAGGCGTTACAGTCCTTAGACCGCCCTTTGAACTAGGAGTGGCTTGCACCCTACCCGGAGCCCTCGGACGGGTTTTCCGAACTACTGCTCCTATTTCGCTGGATATATTTGCCCTGGAACAATCTCCTTCTGCTCGGACTAGATGATGCGGTTTTTGTACGCGGGGACCGTTAGAGCTTTGACTTCTGCAATTTACTGTTTATTTTTTGTTTCCTACACAATATTTGACAGAATTCTGGTTCAATACTAATATAACACAAGGAAAAAATACTATGAAATTTCAAAACATTTATTTCTGTCTAGTTTTCAGTATTTCCATTAAATGAATTTCCAAACGAAAACCTTGATAAATGAAAAATAAAGTACGGTAATTTTTAAATGTATCGTTTGAATTTGTAATAAAAATGCATAGCCATGAATACTTACACCCCTGAAAGTAGAAATTTGGCTGTAGACCAACTGTGCAGAAGGGTCATTTTATACAGTTAACCTTACATATGAACTGGGCAAAATGTTCAACGAATCAACAAAAATACTTCTTTGGATAATAGCATGTAAAATAGAAAATCATTTTTAATAAAAATATTATAGGTACTTATTACCTTATAAATATATTACATGATATCTCTATAATAATATGCAAATACTACTATTTACTAGAATAAATAGCAATCTAATACAGAAAAATATTTTGCAAGATATGTACCTATAGGTACATTAGTGGGTATAGTATGCAAACAGCTTTCAAAGTATCTAAATAAGTACTATTATTTAAACTAAAATTTAGAAATTTAACATGACGAATAAGATAAAGTTGTATCCCTGAATAATTTTGCTACATGATCTCATCTTAAATGCTGTAATAAGAAAGTTACCGTGTTGTTCCAAGTAATCGTGGAAATGTAAATAAAATATATTTACCCATTTTTCCTGTTGGCAGATCATTACTAAATTACTTCCTTTTTTAGGCTGGAATTAAATGGGTGATCACTTGCCCAGTTGGCCCACTGAAAACAAGCCACAAATAGTTTCCAAACATTTTCATTGTGGAAATTTCCAGGCGTATAAAATATACTTCTGTAGGTTTATGAAAATATCCTAAAATTGCAACAAATAGGCCAAACAGATGCCTAAAAAGCAATTGAATAGGTAATAGGCTCGAAAGTTTGCTAATTTTCAGAGAAGTTTTCTTAAAAACAGGTTTCTTAAATTACTAAAATTGCCGCAAAATATGGGTTAACCAGAAGTACCAAAAAGTCTACTCCATTGAATCAGTAATAAGTCTCACAAGCACGATTAGATATTTGTAAGTACAGATTCCTAACATTAGGTATGCAATAATAACATAATAAATAAACCTAATTATGGGTATTTAAATTTACAGAGTTCTTAGGAAATCAAAGCAGATGTATAGGTACATTTGTAATCAAAGATTTCTCTAATTCTGGAAGAAACAGCAGACTTGCTGGAACTGTGTAATAAACCTCAGTAAAAGATTAAATGTTTATACATTAAAAATTCTTAAAACGTTTAATAATAAGTCTTCCGCTTGAGACGGTAATAAGCCTCAGCAACAGTTACATATTGCATACTAAAAATTCCTGAAATTCTATGAGACACTTTCAAAAAGAACTTCTTTCTTAAATAGGTAGGTGCGCCAAAGCTACAGGTTTAACATACTAAACATTCCTAAAATTTGAATTTCTACGAGGAATACGAAGCAAAATTTTGCACTCGATAATAAGCCTCAGTAGCAGAGTTGCACATTTGCATAGCTAACATTCAAAGAATTCTAAAATATGACCTTCCTAAAAAGGCTGTCTTCTTAAATAAATATTAAGCCTTAGCTGCAAAGTGGCATATTTAATATTAAACTTCCTAAACTATTTAAAAGCTACTCATTTATATATTAAAAATTGAAAGTTTACCCTCTTGAATCTCAACAGCAGGGTTACATCTTTGCTTACCAAAAATTATCCAAATTCTGAAAGGTAGACTTTCAAAAAGAATTTCCTTCTTAAATAGGTTCTAAGGGCCAAAGCTACATTTTCACATACTAAACATTCCTAGAATTTTTGCCAATGCATTCATTCCTTCTAGGAATAGAAGCAAATTTCTTGAGTTGATAATAAGCCTCAGTAGTAGAGTTGCATGTTTACATAGTAAAGACACCAAAATTTCAAATAAATTTTTCTTAAATAGAAGAAAAACTAAGTCTTAGCTACATTTGAATATTAAAAATTCCTAAAATTGGAAACCTTCTTGAACCTCAGCAGCAGAGTTATACATTTGCATTTTAGATTCCTATTAGGTATATAGAATTCTGATATACGTATATACTTTCCAAAAATCAACTATTTCAAATAATTATTAATACCTAACCCTTAACTTATTGTATAAGAAACATCCCTAAATAGTTCAAAAGTATAACAAACTTTTTATGAAAGTTACAACACATTTCTTATAAGTTTATAATAATAAAAGGTCATAAAATATGCAAAGAACAATAGATTTCAAAGTTGTATATCGAAAATATTAACAATCTAATAAGTAAAAGGATTTTAAACGTGGAAAATAAGCTCCAGCACTAGAGATGCATACTTGCGTAATAAATATTCATAAAAACATTCAAAATCAGAACAAACTATCTACCCTCTTTACTCAATAATAAGCCCTAGCAGCACAGTTCCACATTTGCATATCAGAAATTCCTACAATTCTTGAACGTACAACAGACTTTGCGTAAGGGCTATCTTCTCGAGTTGGTACCTAATCAGGCCCAGATAGAAAGCTGTGTCGTCGCATATTACAAAATCTTAAATATTTAAAAAACAACGTAACTTTCTAAGAGGTTTACCTTCCCAGATCAAAGCAATAGAACTACATATTTCTTTAGAAGGAAAAAGATCTTCCACTTTCAGAGACACAATCGACTTTCTAAAACGTATAGCCTTTTGAATCTATAATCAGCCTTAACAACAGAGCTATATATTATGACCAACCAGAACATAAAGAATGTAAAATGGTAATGTAAAACTAACGTTTTACTAACATTACAACATTACAACGAAAGTAGAATTTTTGAAAAATATGTGATTGAAACTTAAACCGAACATTTGATATGGGTAATTTGCCATGAAATCGATTTCTTCATTTATTAGTCGCTGTGATATTTAATGCATACAAGTGGAAAATAGCATCAATTGGCAGTAGATTTAATTAAAATTTTGGGTTCAATAATGGCTATTTAATTCACCCTTTCAGGGCCTCTTTTAAATGACAAACAGACATTATAATGCATTTTCGAATTCCAGTTATCTCAGGTGGTACACATATGAATGCAGAAAGCATACTCAAATCAAATTCCTGTGTGCACCAAGCAATAAGCCGGAGCAGAGAGTATTTTAAAACGAAATTCACCCTTGAAAACGCACGTGAGCCAATGTAGGGCCCCTACATGAACAATGGAATTCGTATTACAGCGAGCCTTCGCGTTTCCAAACGCAACTGCCACCATAAAAACCTCCGGAATGGTGAACCTTCCATTGGCCTCCTAAGAAGTACAGATTTTCGCACACCTGGGCTGTGAATCGAGACGGGGTAGACTTAGAAAGTGGTTCTTGCACATAACATGGTTGGTACAGCACCGGACATGATTCTGGGTATGAAAATTTTGGACAAATTCGAGTGGGAAACAAATTAATATTCTCTAAAATTCAATAAACTTTGAAAAGATTTCAATGGAGCTGCTATATGATGACAATTTTGCTATGGTAATAATATATGAGATTCACACTAAATATATAAATAAGCGGAAATGTATTCCATGCCTAAAATCATTTCACCTCAGACTTACAGTGTTGGCACACAAATGCATAATTTTCAAATACAGTACAAATAAATTATCTCTTTTAGAAAATAGAAAATTTGCTCGGATGAGGTAAGATAAAGTTCGAAACCGATACAAATTAAATAACATTTTACCACATTGTTCTCTTTTATTGCAATATCTAATGTATAGAGTGTTTCACAACTAGTGCATAGAAAACTGTCATTTTGTTGCAAAGGTCAATTTGAGTAAGAAATATCTAATGACGATAGGTCCTACTATAAGTAATTACGCAATTACAAAGGATTAAGTTGTAATTGTATCATTACAAAGATAAACATTAAAATCAGCTACTCTTCAACAGAACAAAACCTAATACATAAAAAACAAAATAGAAGCATTTCTTACAAGAAAATGCATTCCTTGAGCTTGAATACAGGTCTGATAAAGATGAATCAGCAAATTTGACAGTCGAAACATTACATTGCTTGCAAATTTCTGTTGCCACATTGATGATTCTGTCAAACTATTGTCCGCCACTAATCATTCTAACGCTATACATCAGCTGCTTTAGATGTCCACATAAGAGGGTGTAAATCTGGAGATCTTGGAGGCCACATGACACGCCCTTCATGTTCAAACAGCTTCTATTAGGATAATGAAGATTTGCCCAATCAATCTCTCGAGTTCTTTGAAATGTTCCACCAAATATTCGATGATAAGGCTGACATCGATATGGATATCTCAATTGGTATTCTTTGGATGCACAGGCAGCATTTGCACTGTAATATCCGTAACCGAAAACAATATGAGCATATTGAGATGCACTAAAAGCTTGTATTATTTAACAAAGGAACTAAGTAAAATTGAGTCCATTTTGCCAATTGTTATAGCTACTTCAATTAATTAAATTAATGTTGATCTGGTTTGTTTTCTTAAAAGCCACTTGATGTTAAGGTTATGACAGTAAAACTTTGGTCTTTTGTAGTTTCTTATTTAATTAAAGTAGGTCCTACGTTTATTAGACTTTTACTCGAAATAGCCTCTACAACAAAATAGCAATGGTTTTATACACTAGTTGTAAAACACCCTGTATGGATAATTAAAATATGTGTTCTATATGAAACAATTCCTCCCCCGGTTTGCATTCTGGTAACTTTGATAAACAGATTTATAAATTACAAAAACAATAGAAATAAAGTATATCTTCCAGAAAATAGTTAATTTGTTCGGATGAAGCGCAATAAAGTTCCAAACCCATACAAATCGCGCTAATTTTTACAGAACTTTTTCTTTTATTACAATGTAGACAAAACTACTTCAAGTATTATATTTTTAAATAATTCCATATTGCGTCTATGGACATTAATTTTATAGTGGCCCCTAATGGTAACGATTTGTAAGCAATCAAAGTATTGAACAGTTCATTTCTTAATACGTCTAATATATAATGAGATTCACGGGAGAATAAGAGCTTACCATTCCAACAATCCTAGTCCTCAAATCCTTCCATCTTATCACACGCGTGGTGATTATAGTACTTGTCCGTTCTCTACGAGATTTGTTACGCTTTTCTTATTGCTTCTTGTTATTTCTGCCTCTTACTTGGGGTTTATTCTAAAAGTATGCAACCCAAAATACATATCACAAGGTACTCCGGAATACAAACTTTCATTGGCGGTATTGTGAATCAGAGATGCTTGTTTGATAAGCTTGACAGTTTACTGGCTTAAGTAAAGCTCATTCAACCAAACAAAGTGTGAATAATATTATATTTGAAATATTTAAACTTAGGTAGGTATTTATAAATAAATTTTTTGTTGTTTTTGTTTACACTTACTTCATTTAAAACTTCAATACAACAAAGTACTAAGCGTATCGAACAGGTATCTCGGATTTATAATACAACCAATAAAAATTCAGACATCGCAGTACCTTGTGATATGTGTTTTGGGTTGCATACTTTTAGAATAAACCCCAAGTAAGAGGCAGAAATAACAAGAGTAGGCTCTTGGAATGATGGGCTTGTAGCTCTCTCGTGACGTACTCGGTATAGATAAATAGTAGTTCCGCTCGGAATATAATAATTCTTCCTCCGACTAATATGTAGTTGCCTTGATTTATAAATTAGAAAACCGACACAATAAAATTATACAGTGTGATCATTTTATCTTATAAAAAGTAGTTAGGCAGCACCTTTCACATGTATATGAAATACACAAAGACATACGGATAGACCCCTTCCAACACATAATGCCTTTAGGCTTTTAGAAACAAATTTGCGGTAATACGAACAGTTTTCAAGGTAAGGTGAGACACCGACATGTCACAACTGCAGAAACTGAAAGGGCAGTTATCGAACAAGTAACTGGTAATCCCCATATAAGCCAATGAGCAGTTGCAAGAACTGTAGGCTTTAGCAAAAGTTCAGTGTTTAACATTTATAAAGTAAACCAGTTTCATCTTTACCACGTCACATTAGTGCAACACCTCACTGAAGATTATTATCCACGTCGAGTGAATTTCTGCCATTTTTCAAAATATCTACAAAGTATAACTGATCCACGGTTTTTAAGAAATTATCTTTTTTCTGACGTTTAGTAACAATGAGTGTTTAATTAGACACAACACAACAAAAACACAAGCACACTTTCAAAGAATTTTTATTGCAAATGTGTAGTATGGTATCGTTGACAACATTATCGTTGATCGCCACTTCTTTGGGGAGGGGGGGCAGTTAATATGGGGAAATGAATTTACATTTTTTAGAAAATGGTTTACATCAACTTTTAGAAGACATTCCTCTTTATGTTAGACAGCGTATGTGCTTTCAAAATGACGGAGCACTAGCTCACTTTAAATAGAATTTTATGAAACTACCAAGGTCTTGACTCCGTTAGATTTCTTTTGTGGGGTAATGTAAAAAAACAATGTCTACGAAATTCCCGTAGAGACTCAGGAAGATTTACGTGAAATATTTATTGAATCATGCAAGTCAATCACTCCACACATTCTAACTCTTCTGGAACGGATTGACCTACGTGAACAGCAAGGTGGACGGCAATTTGAATATTTTTTTAAGTTTATTAGTTAGTGTTTTTCTTTCTGTTTCATTGCATTTATTTTTCTTGTTAATTTTATTGCTATGTCAACATTGTTTTACGATATTCTGGCTGTCTTTGTGTTATGTTTAAATTATCAGAAATAAATATTGTAAGTGCACCTAGAGCAAAACAGCATCTTATTTATTAGTAAAATTAG
>JABXWE010008484.1:0-14370 GCA_014611495.1 Limonius californicus | reverse complement strand
ATTTGGTATCTTTTTTTAAATATATGTACCAGTTCAACAAATACAATTTGTTATGCATGGTGTAGTTATGAGTACTTATATAACATTGAGGGTATATCGTCACCCCCTATAGATTTGCTAGGTTGTGGTAAAGTTTGATCGGTATTAATCCCTGTCATTGTCGCTGCTTGATAAGTATATGTCTTGTAGTAGTTGTCATTTTACTATCGCATGAATATGCGGATCGGCATTCGGGCAGCTGTGTATGTCACCATGGAATTTGGTGGTGACACTCTTAATATGTTGTTGGACGGTGTCAATTTTCATCTCCCGACGGAGTTAATTATTAGAAATAAATCAGGGGGCGTCAACAGCTATTCTAAGAACTTTGTTCTGGAGTACTTGAATTTTCTCGAGATTTGACTTGGATGAGTTTCTCCATACCATACTTGCGTAAATCACCAAGGATCGTATAAGGAACTTGTAAAAGATTGACGTGCAGTGGGTTTTAAGGTTTGATTTCCTATTTATGATGGGGTATAGCTGCCTTAATCTCACATATTCCTGGTTTAGCTTCTGTAGAATATGGTATTTCCAGGATAATTGAGTGTCCAGGTGGACTCCCAAATATTTGGCAGGTTCTTCTTTTGTTTTCCACACTATTTGAGTTCCTCCTACTATCACCAGAGGAGGGTTATTTATTTTCCTTAGTGTAAAGATCTTTGCTACACATTTCGTGTTGTTTATTTTACGATTCCACTGCTCAAACCATAATAGAGCCGTGTCGTTTGCGAACATTGCTAAGTTTATTTGAGTTGGTGGAGCATCGTGCATGTAAACGTTGAACAATATTGGGCTGAGTACACCGCCTTGTGGTACATCCAGTTAGATATTCTTAATTTCGGAGGGCTTGCCACAAATTTTAATGGCAAAAGTACAGTTTTCAAGTAAGGAGAATAATATTGCTTTCAAGTATTCCGGTAAGTTAAGCTGTAGAAGTTTGTATTTAACCCCATGGATACACACGCGGTCAAAAGCTTGAGAGATGTCTAGGAACATTGCAGTTGTGTATCTTTTTTATTCGAACCCTTCCTCAATGAATTCTGTTATCCTCTAAAGTTGGTGACAGGTCAAGTGGTCGTATCTGAATCCGAATTGGAATGACGGTATGATGTTAAGATTTGTAACTTGCTCATTTAATCTTGCCCATATTTTTTTCTTCTAATGTTTGCAAGAGGTTAATGGGTCTGTAGCTCGTGATGTCTTTTTTGCACCTTCCAGGTTTGTGAAACATGATTAATCAAAAATCAATTTGGTATCTAATGTCATCTGATATCAATCCATGTAATTATATTGCTATCAAGTCTGATATGCTCTGACCAGTTTGTTTCTTCCTCGATAGCTCGTTTTAAGTGCCCTTTAACTGACTTTACCCCTGCCTCCCACAACCCCCCAAAATGAGGAGATCTAGGCGGTATAAAGTGCCAGGTTATCTTATTTTGCGCAAATGAATCTACCATCGTGTTTTTAAATTTATCAGAGTTGACCAAAGTAGCCAGTTCATCCAATTCTCGATTTGCCCCTAGAAAATTGGTTGCATTATCGGAAAATATATGGCTCACAAATCCTCTTCTTGCCATAAATCGCTTAAACGCGCCTAAAAAACCTTCAGTCGTTAAGTTTAGAACTAATTCAATATGAATGGCCTTGGTTGCGAAGCAGATAAAAAGAGCGATATAAGCTTTGATACTTCGTTTTCCTCTACCATGACCTTCTCTTATAAGAAGTGGCCCAGCATAATCGACACCGCACTTGAAGAAAGGCCTTAACGGTTCAACACGATGCACTGGTAAATTGGCCATTTTTTGATTCATGCCCTTTGCATTAAACCGAAAACATGATATGCATTTTGTAATTATTTGTCTGCAAGCATTTCGTCCCCCAATGATCCAATACTTAAGTCTAATTGCGGATAACGTGCCTTGCACGCCAGTGTGTAATTGTTGCTCATGTGTTTCCCTAATTATTAATTTTGTGACATGATGATGTGACGGTAGAATTATGGGATATTTTTTATCATAGCATATAGCAGCATTAGCTAGCCTACCACCTACTCTTATTAAACACTGAGAATCTAAGAAGGGACTTAATGATTTCAAACGACTACTGTTGTGTACAGTATTGTGTTTTGACAATTCTACTTGTTCAAGAGCAAACTCACTATTCTGAACATTTCGTAATATAAATGTGGCAGCCATTTCAAGTTCTTCAAGCAAAAGAGTTCCCTTTCTTTTTTCGTTATTTCTGCAATTATAAATGAAACGTAACACCATCGCGAAGGAACGTTGCAATTTATTGAATGATGAAAACCTATTATAATCTAAAACAGTATTTTCCACAGAGTTAAGGTTAACACATATCCTTCTCTTTTCAATGACCTCACCTGACCCGTTATCAATACGTTTTGGCCAAAGTGTGGGTACCAAGTTAAGCCAATGTGGTCCATTCCACCACAAGGTAGATTCTGTTAATTCCCGAGGTGATATGCCACGCGATATTATGTCCGCGGGATTATCATTTGTACTAACATAATTCCATTTGTCGCCCTCAGTTAAGGTTTGGATTTTTGAGACCCTATTAGCCACATAAGTATTCCAAGTACTTGGATCAGCATCTAACCAACATAACACTATGGTTGAATCAGTCCATAGAAAAACTTCGGCGAATATTTTTATCGCGCTCCGTACTTTTGCTATCAACTCGGCCAACAACAAAGCGCCACACAATTCGAGTCTTGGCATAGATACAGTTTTTGTAGGTGCCACGCGAGATTTGGCACATATTAATTTAATCGATGTACCATTGTCCCTTGAAGTTGTCCGCGCATACACACATGCTCCATAGGCTACCTGTGACGCATCGCAGAAGCCATGTAATTGGATAGTTTCTTCAAACTCCACTTGGAGTAAATGTCGCGGTATTTTTAAATCTTTTAAATTATCCAATTGAGCTACAAAATCTAACCAACTGTTACGTATATGATCGGGGACTGGTGCATCCCAATCTAACTTCAGCAACCATAAGGTTTGAATTAAAATTTTTGACGTAATTAGTACAGGTCCCACTAGTCCAAGTGGGTCGAATAATTGTGATATCACAGACAAAATTGTTCGCTTTGTAACAACTGAATTAATAGTGATTGAGTTTAACGAATATTTTAAAGTATCTGAGTCCCACCGAAGCCCTAATAGTTTAGTCTCGTGTTCCTTATCTAATATCAAATTATCTTCTGCATTATCACACAAGTCTTTAAGAACTAAGTGACTATTGGACGAAAACTTTCGTAGCTCAAACCCTCCCTTCTTTAGTACCGTAGTAATTTGGTCGCGAATTGCAATGACTTCTTCTACTGTTTTACCGCCTGTCAGTACGTCGTCCACGTAGAAATCAGTCATAAGTTTATTGCAACCTAACGGATATGATTCGCTTTCATATTCAGCTAGTTTCTGCAATGTACGTACTGCCAGATAAGGAGCACAAGCAGTCCCGTACGTTACTGTTGTTAACTTAAAAATTGACAATGCTTCATTGCTATTTTCGCGCCAAAAAATTCTTAAATAATTTCGGTGATCGGGGTGTATCATAATCTGACGATACATTTTCGTGATATCTGCTGTAAGCACATAATTGTGCGTTCTAAATCGAAGGACTATGGAAAATAAATCTTCTTGCAATTTAGGACCAATCATTAAAACATCATTAAGGCTAACACTATTATTTGACTTAATCGTCCCGTCAAAAACTACTCGCAATTTAGTGGTTGTACTTTCTTCCTTATATACTCCGTGATGGGGTAAATAGAAAATATTTGACTTATTATTATAGTCTTCAGCTGACAGCCGTTCCATATGACCTAACATCTCATATTCGTTCATAAATTCACAATATTTTGTGTGTAAACCAGGATTTATTTTAAATTTATTTTCTAACGAGATAAATCTCTGCCTAGCAATATTTTCAGAATTTTGTAAGTCTTTCAAATTGTCTCTGAACGGCAAATATACTGTAAAGCGTCCAGTTTTGTCACGAGTGTGAGTCGAAAGAAAATGTTGTTCGCAAGCCTTTTCCTCACTCGACTTGATATCCTTCTGAAATATTTCCTCTGTTTGCCAAAATTTAACAAGCTGCTCATCAAGTTTCATATTTGACAAATTAGTAACAACCCTTTTAGTTATGTAGTTTTGAAAATGAATAGGCCCAGAAACAATGTCGCCCAAGAGTGTTTGTTGCACTATTAACTTGGAATTGTCTAATTTGAAACGATTAGTACCAAGTAATTCGTAGAACAGCTCCGCGCCAATTAACATGTCAACTTCTGAACTTACATTGAAGTTAGGGTCGGCTAATACCAAATTGGAAGGTAATTTTATTTTTTCTAAATTAATATTAATCGAAGGTATATTCTCGGAAATTCTAGGCATCACAAGACAAGATATATTCGTTTCAAAATTGTTACAGCGCGATTGAATCGCAGCCTTAACTTTAGAATTTATCGTAATTGAACCTTGACTTATTCCAACTACACTAATATTTACAGGAACTTCAGTGAGTTGTAACAATTTACATGCTTGCTTGGTAATTAGGTTTGATTGCGAACCTGAATCCAACAAAATTCTAAGAGGATGCCACTTATTATTTTTATCCTTTACATTAACAATCGCGGTTGATAATAGAACCTGAATGGGAATTTTTCCGCATTTGTTTATCAAAGACGTTGTCGTAGAGGGTGGCAATTCTTCCGCTAGTGATGACGCTGAACTGTGTTCAGTGACTAAAACCTCATTATTTGCGAAATGTAATAATGTGTTATGCCTTTTCTTACAAATATTACAATTCTTTTTTAGCCAACATTTCATGGACCTATGACCTGGTTTGAAACAAACAATGCACAGCTGCAACTCCTGAACCTTTTTAAACCTCTTGGGTGGCCCTAATTGTTTAAATTCTGGACAGTTGTCAATCACATGATCCCTTTTACACACATGGCATACAGATTTTAGTTCTGATCTCGCGAAATGGCTAAATCGTTTTGCAGTACTATTCGCATTACCTCTGTCTTGATTATTACTTTTTTGTTGATACTTGTTTTCGAATTCAAGTGCTTCAAAGGTTTTGCATGTTTTTAATAAAAATGATTCAAGTTCAGAGAACGATGGTATATCTTTTGCCACAGATTCCCATTTTTCTCTTATTGACGGATCCATTTTGACTACAATCATTTGTATTATCAGTACGTCCCACTGATCAGTAGGCAAACCAATATTTTTCAGCACCTTCATATGTGAATTTATTAAATCTAGTACCCGTCTAATGGACTTTGAGGAATTTTTACTAATTTGAGGCAAATTAAGTATACCATTCACGTACGATCTAATTAAAAACCTTTTATTTTCGAATCGATTTTTAAGAATTTCTAAAGCAATATCATAATTTGCTGCCGACAAAGTCAACGCACTTATGGCACCTGCGGCATCATTTTTTAAACAAGATCTTAAATACTGAAACTTATGAATATTACTTAACTCTTCATTTTGATTAATTAAACTATCAAACGACTCATAAAATTCTGTCCAATCTTCTACAGCTCCACTAAAACACGGTAATTGTAACGTGGGTAGCTTAACATTAATATTATTTACATTTTCCGACCGTAAATTCGACATTTGTAAATTACTGATATCTAGAGCAGGTTTATCAACCATGTCATCCAAAGCTGTTTCAGAAATACTAAGACAATCATAATACTCTTTTTCAAACGTATCTCTAGCATCACTTCCTATCTGCTCCGCATCCAAAAGCTCTAATTCAAACTGAACCTCATTAAATTTATTTAACCAAGTCTTACAATCAATTAAACGCGATTGAAGATTTTTTATCTCTCTTCTTTCGATTAATTCTGGCAAAATATTTTTGAATCTAGTCAAAAGTCCCTTAATTGAAGCGCGTTTCCGCATTAAAGTTTGCATTTCAGACATATTTTTGTTTTTGTTTTTATTTATAACCCAATTGACAAATAACGAAGCAATTCAATAAAACAGGAAAATAAGACAGGATAAACGGGAGTCACTAACCTTCGACAATAATTGTTAAAATCGGTATGATCCAATTACTCAGCCCTTGATGTAGTTAATGACACCACTGTCGTTGAAACTGTTGGAATCCTAGGAAGTTGATTCAACAAATCCGTCTCGAATCGACCAAATGTTTCTTCCTCGATAGCTCGGTCAATTCTTGCAGTGTTAAAATTATAGCAGCAGTAGCTATACAGCATAAATTACTTTTATGCAATTACAAATAGGAGCAATACCTATTTCTCATACAGAACTGAAGTACTTTTCAGTCCAAATAAAACACAACGATGTGGACTGTATTATTGTATATTTACAACTGCCTTCTTACTTCGAACAAACTACATATTATCCATATAATTTAACAAAGAAGGGCGAGAGAAATTCCCTCCACTTTACAGAAAAACACGTGTCATAATCTAACAAAAGATTGCGTCTTAACGGAAGCGAGACTTACACAAAGGCAATTAATTTTAACTGTTGGTCACTGCCGACACTGTCAAAAGGCTTTTGACTTACTCTTGGTAATAACGCAGATGGTTTACACCCATCTCGTGTTCCTTCTGGGAAAACCAAACAAATACCTTTGGCAAGATGTCTGCTGAATACACAACCCGAAGAGCAACATTACGGTGGCCACTAATACTGTTCATGGATTTGATTGACGCTGCTGGTATAAACTCGTATTGTCTGTATAACTATAAAGATCCACAGTGGCATAAAGGACAAACAGATCAAAGAAGGTATTATCTGTTACATTTGGGAAAAGAGCTTGTCATACCAAATACTCGACTTCGATGGGCTTCACCGACGGTATCAAGGCTTCCTACATCCATTATTTATGAAATTAACAGCATTGTTGGAGAAATAAACGATAAAGCACCTGTGATTGATCCACCCACTGCAAAGCAAGGTCGTTGCAACAAATGTCCACGTTCGCGTGATAGGAAGATTCGCACCAAATGTAATTCATGCAACAAATTCTTTTGTAAAGATCATATTCAAAAGACCATAACGTTAGTGTGCAGCGAGTGCGAAAATGAAGAAAATCGTTAAAGTAATATTTTATTGGGGTTTAAGTTGAGAAAAACAATTCGTTTACATTTTTTCAGAATCATTTTGCATTCTTAGAAATAGGTTTGGAGCTTTTAAAAATAAGTTTCGACGTCCACTTTGTTTTAAATAGTAATATGTGCTTTTGTCAGTTTGTCGTATGGATTTTTAGAAATAAATTTAGATTTGTAATTTGTTAAACATTTATAATAAATGCTTTATATGATGCTTTAGTCATTTGGTCGATTAATAACAAATAAATGTGTAAACATACTATAAAAATCCAAAAATAAATGTGGGGTGTGCGTACACCCCACGTAGGAAAGCGCGTACCTTTTTTCACGTAAGAAACCGAAGGTTAAACAGAACGGTGTCTCAAAAAAACGATGTAAATTGCTGTTTCCTTTATTTGGTTTTTGTTCTTCAAGATTTCGCACAAAAAAGCGGCTGTCCCAATTAACAGATGGCGCAGTTAACCAGAATCGACTGTATTACAAAAAAATCATTTTATTTGTGCTATCAGCTTGTATTTGTTCCATTCCCGAAAGGTGATATATTTAGTAAAATTAGTTAATAAACAAACGTGTAATACAAATTTAAATATAGAAAATAGTAACTTTACAATATATTTTGAAATAGTACACAAAATTGGAAATTGACAACGGCGCCATCTATCATTAAGTGGTTCAACTATCGATTATCCAAGATACATTGTAGCAAGAACGCACACTCACGCAAAAAGAATTTGTATAAATACTTACATATAACCTCAACATTATCTTATTTTAGAAATAACTATCAGATTTATGAAACTACTCTTTATATTAAAGGAAACATTACTTTCTCACGTGTCTTTAATTTATTATATGAAATAAACAATTTTGACAAATTCTACTTACCTCGGTGGAAGTTTATAAGACTTCGCTTTACCAGTCGTATGTTGATATTTTCTATTACTATGCATGTTTAGTTATATAAATTATGTACACTACAATTCTAATTGTTCGTAGGATGATAATTAATGCAATAATTTAGTAGCAAATACTTTATAATTTAAAAACTATACAAATACACTGACCATCTGTCAACTGCACATGCTCACTGCATGCTTGCAACTACACAACTGATAAATGTCAATAATTTTTTCACAATCACTAAAACAATAACAGATTAACTAGGCTTGCAATCCATTTCCCCTTCATTCCTAGTTTTCAATATTTTAATTTCATCAAACAGAGCTTTCTCGAAATCTATCAGTTCTTGTGGTTTCTTATACTAAAAAAAACATAAATAAACGAAAATGTCATTTAATTTTATATATACTTACTGTTATGATGAGAGTATTAAATTTGTGTGAAAACCCTATTTGACTTTGCTCAGGAGATAAATTAAGACGTTCAAATTCTGGAATTTGCAAATTTTTAAAATATTTTTTATTTGATGTTCGTACTGTCAAATATTTATGATCCGGGTCTGCTGTAACACTATAGGTTTCAATTGGATACGGAAGATTACGTATTCTCCATTCTAAACTTCTCTTTGTTATACGTCTACTAATAAAAGGCTGAAATGACAATTATTGATCAAACTTTTATAACTGCGTAAATGCTTTACATACCTGGCTTGCATTTTCCTTAATTAATACTTGCTCCGCAGATAAGCCAGTTGGCTCTGGATCTCCTATTTCTATCAACCACTGCCCTTCACCACCTATATTCTTTTTTATTTTCCATGCTCTTCGAGTAACCACACTTGTATCCATGTTGTACTCTTCGACCATTTCCCTTCCATCCAACAATTCGTAATGTACTTTTCGTAGGTTATCTTGCTGAATAGATGTTTTCTTTGCATTTTTTAGAGTTGTTAGCCAATCAGCCATAGTTTTACAAATTCAAATTCACCTTGTTTTTAAAACTACCTAATTGACTTGTTTACCAATTATACCAACTTGAAAAATCACATTAAGTTGTCACCAAGGCAGCAAGTTTAAATATTTGGTGGCGGGAAATCAATTTGCTTTCCACTTATTAAATTTTATCGTTCTGCGATTTATAGTAAATTTGTAAATACTTGAAAATATTAAAAAGTACAGCAGAACACTTTTCTCACTACCATTCAAAAAATCAAATTGCTAAGCTATCACCTGTTTGTGAACATCTTTGGAATTTACTCGGGTCCACAGCAGCTCACGAGCTGTCAGTAATTTAATTTTCTTTGCAGTTTTTGATATAAACGTACAATACACCTGATCAGACTGCGAATTAAAGTATTCTCCTGTTGTTCTATAATGTGCGTACACCACGAAAAAATCACTTCTACAACTGACTTTAACTTGTGATCGATCTAATGTCACTGTTGAGCAGAGTCAACATTTCTTGACCTTTCCGTTTGAATGCAACATATGTACTTCTAACCAAAACATGAACCTCTGGGGATACACACTTTGCAGAACCCTTTTTTTAAAATAGGTACATCTGCAGGTTTTTAATCTGGCTAAGAAGTTAGTTCCCAAGAGATGAAATTATCTACTGCAGTGGTCGGAAAACTTTAGAAGCTAACGAGCCAATTGGGCGTCTGGAAAAATTTATAAGAGCCATAGTTATATTTTAATATATCATTTTTTTAATATAATGTATTGAGTAATCCATATACATATACAGATTTATGTATAAAAATATTCATAAACAATTCACAACATGTAATTAGTATGCATTTAAATTAATGAGAACAATATGCTTGCAATTCCTTAGAAAGTTTTAGTATAAGTATTAGGTGTGTAACTTGTTGTTTTTAATTTTAAACATGACTGCAAGTTCTAATCGGTTATTTGGTTTCTCAATTTTATTTAATAAGGTTCATGTTGGAAAACGTTTGTTCACACATGTACATGGAGCCAAAGATACTAAGAACACCAAATTCAAACTTCTTCAACTCGTATGAATCCGGCAAGCTCTTCCAGGTGTTGAAGATAATTTGTCTGTCTTTTGTAAATTTTTGATAGTAGTTAGCCTGTTCTGTGGAAGCAAAGTGTATTTTTCTCTTTCTAGAATTTCAGTTTCAGTAGCAAGACATAAATTTTGATTTCCATAAATCTTTACTAGCAAAGTCCAGCAATTGCATTTTAACCACTGCTATTTTAATTCTGAACGGATAACATCTTAATTCGGTTACTTTTGCATTGAGAGGAACTGTAATAAATGCCAGAGTTTGTTTTACTTGTCGAAAGTCGTGAAATCTCAGAAGAAAACATACGTTTATTTTCAAAATTGCTGCTTCAAAAAATTCCTGATCAATTACGACATTAGTTTCATTTTGATATTGTCATAAACTTGGAAAATGCAATAAAGTTCCCCTTTCTATGTCATTAGCCAAAAGAATCATTTTTCTTTGAAAAGAAGCAAATTCTTCAAGAAGCGAAAACGCAATATTTCCTCTACCTTGCAGTTTAGTAGGTACCTATTAAATTAATTCAGATGTATTGTAACGTCCACCATAAAATGTAACTTTTGTAACCACTGATTTTCTTTTAATTCTGAATAATGTACACCTTTGTTACCAAAAAATAGTTCGATTTCTTTTAAGCAAGAAGCAAAACGTTTTGGCATATTACCTCTTTGAAAGCCATCGTACTTTGTTAAAAAGAAGAAGATCTAAATATTCGCTGTCCATTTCACTAAGAAGCTCTATAAATTGATGGTGATGAAGCTTCTGTGCTACAATTTTGTTAACAATCTTAATTACTAAATCCATAACTTGACCAAGTTCTTTTGGACACGTTTGTGCACAAAGAGCTTCTTGGTGGATTATGCAGTGAACAGTAATCACCTCGTGATTACTTTTTGCTTTTAAAATTGAAACAAACCCCTTTCCAGAATCCAACATACTCTTGGCTCCATCTGCTACTATTGACACATTTTAGTGAGTGGAATATGATTTTTTTCCATACAACTAAAGACAGCATCTGCAATATCTACTCCTCCTGTCTGGCCTTTAAGTGGTAATAATCCTAAAAGTTCTTCTTTAGAACCTTCCGATGAAATATAGCGCACCAAAAGGGAAACTTTGGCTGCATTTTGTGTGTCGCAAGAGTAGTCTGCTGCAATTGATATGGCTGAAACTGATTTAATATCAATTTGTTGGTGAGTTACGTTTGAGGACATCTTAGTCATTTTATCTGTTACTGTTTTAGCAGACAATAGAATACATACTTTCAAATTCGGGTGTTTTATTTCATTTGTTGTTAGTGTCACTAAAGAAGCATTAAAATAAAATCAAATTTTGCCCAAATATTTTCCAAATTTTACTCCATGTCAACTCAATTTAGAGCCACATTATGTCCTCAAAGAGCCGACCCCTGATCTAGAGGAACAGCATAATGAATATGAACTTTTTGAATATATCAACCACTTGAAAACATCTCTTATTATTATGCTTGGAATAAACTAATGTTTTAAGCTGAATGTTTCCTCAAATTTGAGCAACATCACTATCAGAGAGTGAATTAACATTTTCATCTTCACTAGATTACAATTTTTGTTGCCAGCATTTATAGATGTATGTTATGAACTCGGGCAGGTAAGTTTCATGGCTTAACTCACAATATTTAATTATACCGGTGGAAACTTTAACTGGAATAAATTTTATTACTTGGATATACAGCATTTCTATAAAATTCCTACAGCATGTCAAAGTCAGTTGTTCACTGGCTACATTTCAGCGATCATGTCCTTAGTTTATCTTCAACTACCCCTAACTTCTTGTCAAATGTAAGTGTATGCCAAGTGACACATTGTTTGAAAGTTCTTTTCAAGAGAAATACAATGCATGGTTTATTTTCTAATTATGAAGAGGCTAAATTGTTAAAAAAGGTAAACCTTGTTGAAGGTAAAAGATGTTCAAAATGTGGGCCATGTCTTTCTTGGCAAAAAGCCAATCGAAGATTAAACCCATTTCTTACATTTCCGATCAGATTTGCCTGATATGTTGCTGCGATGTTGTCCGGTATCAGACATGAGATCAGGCATACTACTGCAGTGTATTTTTATTGCAAAGTATGCTTAAATTTTACAAGTAATTTTGGAGGCATATTCAAAATAAAATTGAAAAGGCATTAACCCTTAAACGCTGTCGTGCGGTCAACATGACTGCATCGAGTTTTGATTGATGTTTATTTTACCTTCTTCAAGGTAACGCATATAGCTTCTCAACACCTTCAAATTAAGTCAGTCTAATTACATTGCTGCAAGCGGGTGCTAGTGGGTTGCTTTGTTTTGTTTTTAAACGGGATTGAATTTCGCAAGCGGTCACTGTGACCGCACGATGTTGTTAGTGTAACTTTTTTAGTTTGCCTATACGTTTATTTACAGCAATGGCTGATCAACCTGGACCGTTTAAAAGGGTGAAATATATAAATGCATTAGACCCAGCTTTTGAAGCAACATGTTTAAAATAGTACGAAGAATGTGAAAGTGATTTTAGTGACAAAGACGATGTGGATGATGAATTTTGTGAAATCAGTGACCACAATACTGTCTCTGAAGTTGAAATTGAAGACGATGAACCTGACATTCGATTTACAGAAGAAGAAGAAAATGCAGTGTTGAGTAACGATTCCGACGAAGAAAGTGAATTAAATGCCATAAAGAAAAATTACTATGGTAAGATTCGATTCAGATGGTCTTCTGAAAGTTTCTATTCTCGCACCAAAACCCTAAAGCATAACATTATAATCCAATTGCCTGGCTTACGACCATCTGCAAAATTGGAAAATACAGCAGAACCACTTGACGTGTGGAGCTTGTTGTTTACAGAAAATATTTTATGTATAAGTTTACGATGGACAAATTTAAAAATTGAATGGCAAAGGGCAAAATATAAAACACCTCTCGGCTTGAATTGAGGGATTTAGATATGATTGAGCTACACACAAAATTGGCCAATGGTACTTTTTTTTCGACTGCTCGATATTAGTGGTGTCAATGCACATATACTTCATCAATTGTACAACGATAAACGAAAATTAGAAAAAGCAGACTATCTCAAATTGCTCGCCGATCAGTTGGCAAGACCAGAAATGGAAAGAAGAGTACAAAATGTTCATATACCTTGCGAGCTGAGGCCAAACATTAGAAGGATATTAGGTATTTCTGAAGATCCAATCCAAGTTAACCAAGAAGAGATTAGAAAAGCGCAAGACATGTTATACTTGTCCTTCCAAAATTAATAGGAAAACCTTCCATCTTTGTTTTTTCTGCCACAGGGCTACATGTATTGAGTGCAGTGCAAAATAGTGCAAAAATTTCAAACAAAAATTGTAACTTTTGAAGTACTATAATTTTGGGATGTCCCTGTTTTTTTTTAATTTTATATTACTATAATTTAGCAACTATTAACTTCAAAAAATTAGTATTATTTTTGATTTTTTCTTTACATAAAAAAAATAATATATTCTGTTCGTGTACCGAAAAATACGTGCTAATGTAAAAGTAATATTATTTGGGATAATAAAATTTTTATTTTATATTATTATTTTTTCTGACTTACTATAAACCAATTGAGTCATCTATGGCATAAAAGGAACAAATAGTCCGAATATGTGAGAATTAAGCAAAAAAACAAGGAAGCGGTCACTGTGGCCGCACGACAGCAATAGTGTAAAGAATACTTGACGACAGTGGTTAAGGGTTAAAGTGTTTGTTTTTTTATGTTATATGAAGTAATACTTTACTATTGCCGACATAGTGGCACATTTCAGCCACCAGTAACATAGGTTATGGGTTTATTAAAATAGTAGCTTTTTAGAATTAATTTTACACAGTACATTTAAAAAACTTGTATGTTCTAACAGGCGGGAATGAAACATACTTAAATTTATAATAAAACGCTTTTGTACAGTTTACAGTTATATATTTAATTATAAAACTTAATCCATTATATAAACAAACCAACAAACTACATCTTCATTTCTAAACATATTAAATTCAATTAAAAAATTGTAAATAGGTGTTTCTGTTAAACGAAAACGACTAACCAAATAATAAAAGTTTAAAGAGTACCTTTAAATTCAATATCGACATTAATAACTATGGTCTACATCAATAAAAAACAAACTAGATTCAAACCTTTGGATGAACAATTAACTTAAAAATACGCCTTTTAAAATACAGTTAACATGAAACAATTTAACATCGTCTTCAACATTAATAATTTA
>JABXWE010008483.1:0-40562 GCA_014611495.1 Limonius californicus | reverse complement strand
TAATATAATTGCGGCAATATTACTCCGAAAATTTGATATTCATTGTAAGTAGATATCTTACAAACTCGGGCATCGACCATCGGCTGAGAAACATGTTGGGAACCTCCGATTTGACTAAAATACGTAAACTTAGAACATCGCTTGTTGCCGAGAACTGGCAACGTCGACAAGAAATCTCTCATAAGGATTGCACAGCCCTATCCTAGCCGTACTGACTCTGAAGTATGGAACGGAGTATAGGTGACTAATGTTTCTTTCATAAATTACAAACAGTCACATCCGGTGGCTTTCTTTTCAGTGATTTTATTGTGGACTTCTTAATTCATGTTTAAGTTGTGCAGTTTAACGTGTTACGAGCAACAAAATATTTTAAATCAATCAATTAAGAGATACTATAACAGTAAAGCCATCATTTCCGAAACTACTTTTGTGTAAATGCTGACAACCAAATTAAGCCGACCATAACCATAATGACCTGTTGATAACATTGGCAATAACTATAGCATTACAATGCTACTTAGGTCATGGCCACAGTACATTAAACACGATGGTAATCTGCTAAAATGACATGGACAATTTATTTTCGATTTCGTTATTAAGTAAACAACAGGCTGCTGCGTGGCATTTCTAGTTTAGAACGCGAATGTGTAAAAAATGCAGATGTTTTCACGAATTAAACTGATTTTTACGAGCGAATTCTTTTTAGTTGTAGGTGTGCTTTTTGGAGGAAGTAGCGCAGAGGAATTAAATCTCAATGTACGTAAATTTCTCGCAATTCCGAATATGTCGTATGTCGAACTTTTCACGTAGTTTCAGCAAAACGATTACCACATTAAATTCGAACGGCTGGAACTAGTTCGCTTCAGTGAAGATTATTTTAAAGATGCTTCGATTATAACTTACAAATATAATCGAACTACTGCTGTGGTAAATGGAACAGGCACGCTTAAAGTTGATTTGGGCTCCAACGGGACAGTGAGGCTATTTTAAAAACGCTTTCTAAGCTTTATATTCTCATTAACAAATTATCCTTTACAGGCTATAGTACAAGCATATAAATTTATGAGTAATGAATATCGTCATTTTCCCTTACGCTTTGCCGTAAGTATTTGTAAAGCTATCGCCGCAAATGTTGCTGGAATCGGCGGTTATACCAAATGTGGCAATGCTACCGCATGTCTATTTCGGAAGGTAAAGTTTACCTATATTTTAAAAAGATTTCTGTAAGATCTTAACGTTAGGTAATTTGGTGCATTTGAATTATTTTAGGGAACATATCGTGTATGTAACTGGCACCCAGACGCAGCAAAATTGCCGCCGTTTATACCAAACGGCCGGTATAAGTTGGAGATTCAGGGGTTATATTTCTCACGGGAAATAGGTATCATAAATGCATATGGAACTGTTGATCGCCCAATCGCATAAAATGGCTACTGATTTGGGTATATTCGTTTACTATCTCTGTAAACGGTTTAAACATCCTAAATTGAGCAAGAAGAAATGTGAATGTAATTAATATTTATAATTTTCCTTGTGATAAATTGTGAATAAATGGAATACTTTAATGCTTAGTTTATTTCAACGATGCCTAAAAATGATATATTTCCATAATTATGTGGAATTAAAGGCTTTAAATGAATATAGAGACGAGTCCCAGTAATCTTAATCTCTTTTAATGGTGGTCGAGAGGAGCTCGGCTGAACGGACAGGTATAAAATCTTTTATAATCCAAGTCGGACTAAACAAGGGATAGAAAAGAGTGCCGTGGTAAAGTAGGACCAAACTTTTAGTACCGAATGTTTAAATCCTTACTCAAATGCGATTACCAGTCAGCAGGTAGCATGTAATCTATGAACAAAGCGTTGGTGCTTGTTGGTCTATGGTCAGGACGGCAATTAACTTTTTAAAAGTGATATTAGTGTGTTTCAGAGTATTTGTTAAAGCAGTAAAACTGGAGAAGTTTAATAAAGTTTGGTCTACTGATACAGCTAGCCACATAACTGATCTATTCGTTCCTATGCAATTACTAGCGGATCTGTGTCGTATATTAGTTAGTAAATGAAAGAAAATAAGACTATAGGTATTTTTATTACTGAAAATATTAATTCAGAAGTTGCATACATTTTAGGCAATACTCTTGAACGAGTTCTTGCTTTCTCCGACCCAGTGCTTGTAATTTTTTGTTAAACATGCCGCAATCTTATTTCATCCCGATATAAAACTAACATTATTATTGGTATAATGGTTAAAACGACCAGCTGATGCAATGGTAATACAATAAATTAATTTTAACATGTGTAACTGATGACAAAAAGGTAAATAATCCCATACAAATATCACTTCCAAAGTAAACCTCTGTAATATACACATCAAGGAAAATAGAATAATCAGTGAATCACAATATAATAATAGTAGGTAGTTTCTGGTTTTAGCTAAATAACAACTACCCCGCAATTAACGTAATGACAGCAGCAGTAAAAGCATTCTTAGATTAGGAACGTTCTTAATTTTACAGTTGTTTAATCAAGGAAGACCTAGGTACAAAAATATATATTAGCTTCAGTTTAAAGTAAAATAAATGAAATTAGTGCATTAGAAGAGAGAGATTGTGCAACATGTCTACATCGTCGTTATTGTATCATTTACATGTCTACATACTCAGACAAATAAACTAATTTAATTTTAATTTTAATATTGCACATTTAATTTAATAATTTTACGTTTTCTTCGAATATTTTATCACTTATTTCCCGAATTGCCAAAATTACATTAAGTTGGCATATTGAGAGAACATTTAGTTAAATTTTTATTATGTACGTTTTTTGAAATTATAGTTACTTATACATAAATTCATACAAAAATTGTTACTGCCATTATAAAGGATGGTTCTTATACTAAACAATAAATTATTAATTGTAAGTATTTATGCAGGGTTGACTCGATTTAAATCATTTGATTTAAATCAAATGATTTTTTTATAATTGTAAAAAATTATAAAAAAATCAAGAAATCATGATTTTTATCAACCCTGCTATATTAATTTTTAAACAAAATTGTTTTTGTTAATTTACTTCTTATTCTATTGTTAGTGATTTTATCATTTTCTTTTAATGGATTTACAATGAACTCGAATTAAAAAATAGTTTTTTTAATATTATTTTTAGCAACATCACAAAATGTCAATTTATTGGATTGTCATGGAATATATGGTCTCCAAAGTCATTTAATGTTTTTGTTACCATTGCTTTTATACTGTTATTAATTAGCACATCATATATATTTTTAATTTTATTATTAAAAATATTATTAATTTTATGAAAAAATCTAAAATACTTCTCTGCTTTTCTACATATTTTTATAACAAATTCAGATGCATCTGTTAATTTTGTATATTTCTTCTGACGTTTGAGTTGTTATAATATCACAGAACCTTCAATTATTTTTAAACATTCTGAGTAGGTTATTATTTTTTTTAAACATTTCACAACAAATCCAGGTATATAACCAACAATCTCTGCAATATAATCACTTGCATGCCATGCCATATCATTTAAAAATGGTAATATCTTTAATTTCAGAATATTAATTAATTATCAATGTAATAAACATTATTTGACTCTAAAAATATAATTTATATTGAGTTTTAATTTAGGCAGACACGGAACATTTGTCTGAGAAGCACCACTGATATCCAAGGACAAAGCCAAACACATACGTAGCCTCACTTAACTATGAAAAGATATGCCTTTGGCAATTCTCTTACAAATAAAACATTAGCGCGCCATGTTCCTGCAAAAAAACTGGGTATTCTCCTAAATTTATTGGGAGAAACACCAAAAACTCTATAAACGCATTTTGTTGACAGACGGAAAGTAAACAAATACTACACATTGAACATGAAATGTACAACCTTCGGATTGTGTTGTGTATGTGCAATCATGTATATTCGTGCAGAATCGTTTCGCAGTTGATCTAATCAAGGTTTATGTAAACAAATTATGTTACGAACATTTTCGATTGTAAATAGCTGTGTCCATATAGTTTCTTCGTCTGAGGATCACACTGCTTAGTGCCATTTACAAGCTCATTACTGATACCGTAGAATTAAGCGAAGAACAATAAAGATTCCGGAACAAAGAAGTATAAGCGGCGCAATATTTACCATACGTCAAATCGTCGAAAAATCAATCTAGTACGAGCCGGGTTTGCATGGGCTTTATCGACCTAACCAAGGCGTTTAACCGAATAAAAGTAAAGGACGTTCTAGAAATACTGGAAAAAAAACACGTGCCCAGCGAAATAATATGCGCCATAATACAATTAAACACACACACTAAGACACGCATACGATTCAACAACAGATTAACTGAAGAAATCGATGTATCAACCATAATCAAGCAAGGCGATTTGCTCTTTAACGTAGCGATGAACAAAATTATAGAGAAGGTAAAAAGTACTAGCAATGGGTATAAAATGGGAAACCAAGAAATCAAACTATTATGCTACCCAGACGACGCCGCGATCATTGCTGAAAATGAAGATGAGCTACAAAGGCTAATGCACACTTTCTATCTAGTGGCTCAATCTTACAATCTGGAGATATCCGCAAAAAACCAAATCGTTAGTAATATCTAAACAGCTCAGAAACTGTAAACGGTAATCAACTACACTAAACACTTATTAGAACACAATCATGCACTGACATTAAATAATATAATAACATTTTTCCACTTCTGTGGTGATAAACGTAAACTGGATACGTTAAGCTGTAGGTCCTCTGTGCTACTTTAAACGCGCGACATAGTCATATGAGAGAAGACTGCTACGAGATAAAGCACTCGAAGAGAATGTATTTGCGGTGGAGAATTGTACCGACTACCGCGACACATTCTGACATTGTGCCTTGTACCGTAGTTATTGGTTATTGTTTTCTGGAATAAAGACTGAATAGATGGGGTAAAAGATTTCGTCGTTTGAAAGCTGACTTTTTAAATATTTATCAAGTTCTGTCGAAGTTATAGTGTGTTACGGTTTAAAATCGCCGAACACTATATGTGGGTCTGGACGTCCCCAGGTGTAGCAGCGGCTAGCTGACCAGTGGAGAAGGTCGTAGATCCTCGAAGAGGGATGTGCGTGGCGCCAAGTAGTCCACGCTACTACTAGGCAGATAACAAAATCCCAACGAGACAGACCACCAAATTCTCGTTGGGTCCAGACTGTTCTTTTAATAAGAATAAAACACACAAATAGGCATCGGTAATTATGTATCATATATTCAAGATAAACCCTCCCGAATTCGGTACCAAATTACCTCATGTAACACAGGATATAACAATCTTAATACAATATTATATGATGATACCGGTAATGGTAGGAAAAGTGAGCTGCGACATATAAAATATTATAAACCAACAACAAAGGCGAATGCTACTCACATATAGCTTTTAATATTGACAATCATAAACAATACTGCACAAATTATATATATCACAATCTTGGTAAGCTAGCTGTAGTAGCAGCTGCTCACCATTAAGCAAATTCAAGGTATATTGAACAGGAGTCACTTATTCCGATCTTCTGGGTGTTTCCTTCGAAGATGACGGCCACAACCTCCACCAGGTTGCTCCCCGCTATACGCAAACAACCAGTCAGGAGCTAGGACATTTTGGGCCCGGAACGGCCGACAGGTGTAGACCGACGTCAGTGATACCATTCACTTCAAAATTTGGAAATGGATATCAAGATAGTAGCGGTAGCTCTGACTTCGGACCTTTCGACGTACGCGGCTACTGTAGTAACGCTAACGCAATCACCAATGTAAAGCTTCCACACAGGAGAATAGTAGGCCTCGGGGCTTCGAAATCATACAATCTAACCTAAAAAAATCTCGACTCCACGATCCACGAGTTCCTTACATTAGTAGCCCCAAAACGGCACTTACAGATTCCGCATTCGTTATATCCGGCTAGAAAGCCGCTATTATAAAACACCACGAATGTTAAATTTGAGGGCACATCGACGGAACATTTAGTTTAACAGTTAAATACGGCGCACGTCACTCTTTCGGGGCAGCTGGACCAAGACTCTCTTACTGAAAATGACCTTCCCCAGGCGTTCCCCCCCTCCTTATTCTAACGATGCGCGAAATAGCGTAACAAGTGTTTGGAAAACATACAAACCTTCAAAAATAAAATTTTGTAGTCATTCGAAGAGAAAAGAGAATGTTTCTCCAGTAAGTGTAGTCCCTCTTAGCATATATTTGATCAACTATATTCCCTCCATGTCCCAGAAAAGTATGACCATTAACTACCCAGCAGAAGGTTTGGTTCGGCATTTCTTGCGAGGTGGTGAACCTTTATGGACCCATTGCATCGATTCTTGTTTCGTCTCAGAATCCCACTAACAAACCAAATCACCATTCGTGATAGAAACTCTGAATGCTTCCCGAAAGTGGACAAATATTGGTGGTAAACTTGTTTGTCGGTGTAATTTTTGTTCTGAAGTCAGAAGGCTTGGTATCTATCGCGCTGACTCCTAACTCAAACCTAATTTATCGTGTCAAATTGTAATGACGCTCCCCTCAGGAATTCCCAATTCCGAAGATAGTTGTAAATTTTCGAACATCGATCTTCCAGTCTCAACTTTCTGGCACATTTCTTCATTAGTAGCATCTGGAATGGAATCCCGTTCCTAACGAAATGGTTTCCACCAAAATTTAACTTTGTAATAAGACAGTCTTCGTAAACCGTCGTCATCCTGTCATAGGTAGTTTTTGGACCGTTCTCTTCTTTTGTCAAGAATTTTATTACACTTTGGTGTTCTGTTTAAGTTTTACAACATTCATTTTTAATTCGAGAAATATTTTTGGAACGCTGCGTGTATATCTGCACAAAATTCTATATACAACTGTAAAAAACTTGTGAAAATATATCATTACTAGCAGAGGCCTCTTGTCATTGTTTTCATAGCTAGGTAGATAAGTATTTGAGTACCCCTTGTACATTACAAATTGCGCATATACAGGGTGTTTTTGAATGAAGTAGTATAAATGATACTAGTGAATCTAGAGGTCAAAATAGGTCGATTAAACCAAACATACCTATAACCTATTTGCTGATCCACAGTAGTATGACGTGATAACTGTTAAAGAACGACATACGTAATATCATATTCGATTACAGACTAAGAACTATGTTGATATGAAGCAGTTCTTGTTAGTTGTTAGTTAAGTAGAGATGGATAGATAAGTCCAAAAGTATGACTGAGAAACTCTAAATTCAACAAAATCCCTATGACTCCAACACTAATACTTAAAGTTACGGGATGTTCTACTTCTGTAGAACAATAAAAGGTAAGAGATTTGTTATAATATTTACTATAAAGAAAGCTGTGCTTTGGTGATCTAGTAGGTAGCTTTATGAGAGTATTAAGTCCGAAACTGTGCATGTATGTATGGTATATACTATATACTATTTTGTTACATATTTTGGTAGAGCAATTAAATATTTTGCACACTTTCCATTATACTCAAAAGAGTCATCAACTCAATAGTCAACCAATAATCTGGTGTAGTGGTCATGTTGTGAATGTGGATACAAGTTATAAAACGGCATTAGATAACATTTAAAAAATAATTTAAAACAATTTCATTTCCTTTTAATGGATTACTGATTCCATTACATTCAGTATTATAATGGAAGACATGTTGAAAGGATCAAGTACGAAAGAAAAACTAATTTTATGTGGGATAGGTTTTAGTTTCGGTCCAGCTTCTTTACTTGTACGTATAGTAAGAATAACAGTTACGTGCATATGCTATGGTTCTCATACTGCTTTGAGAACAAACATGAGACTAAAATATGCAACACAGAATAATTTGTCTATGAAATCACAGAGAATGGTTCCAAAATGAGTTAACATGCAAACTGTGCACACAATACACATACGAAAATTATGTATGCACAGTATACATTTGTAAAAGTTTAAAATGTTGTTTCTACTAATTACTGATTTTATTAAATAAATTGCATTTTTTAAATCCGGAAATTCCCTGCACTGGATGCATACAAATTACTTTCCGCTGAAAAACTCCTTTTTATTTTCTGTTAGCTACATTTCGAATTAATTACTTCCAGGAGCCTCTAATGTAACTTCGTTCTCTTTAATTACACGACAAATCGGCAACACAATTACGAAAAAACACAATATTGATAGAGCTAACTTTGTAGAATTATAAATATATTACAGCGTGAGTTGCAACAAAAAGTTTTTTTCTGTTATGGGGAAAAGGCGGTATATGCGTAATTACAGTTTAATTAATCAAGTACTTTTGCACATCCGCAGTACCAAAATAATTACGCAGTATGAAAGTAATTTCCAAATAACTTCTTTTGAACAGCAAACATAAAGCGGATTATGTAGGCGCTCGGTAATCTAAAAATGTTCTAATTAGGATTATCCATAATTTGAATTAAAATTTTTATTTAAAAATGCATAATTGCATAGTTGTGGCAGTGTTTGCTGCCATTACTGGCTGGTTTGTTGCCAAATGTTGGTTGGGGGTTTATTTGTTAAAATGAATTTAACTTTAACGGGATGACGAGATTATAATGTGCGTGGTTAAAATAATAATAATTAAAATATTAAAGGAGTAGACGTTTGGGAATTTAGTTGAAAGCTTCCTTTTGTAAAATAGTTTCAGTGGCAGAGCTATGTTAACATATGTATTTACATTATTAGCTATTAATATTAAATGTTGTTAAAGGTTGTTAAAAACTACATTAAATATTCAAAAGCCTCCCCTTGAACTTGTATACATCATGCAAGATGCCAATTGTCGAACATTTTCGAAAATTTCCGGAATATCACGTACTATTTCAGTCATCCGCGATTTGGAGACGCAGAGTATTTATTGTTAAATAATGCAAACTCTTTAAATGACCCCAAACATAAAAACCCACCAGCTTTAAGTCAGGTGAACTTGGAGGGTACGCAGTTGAACCACCTCTACCTATCCACCGTTCAACAAATCTAAGGTTCAGGAACTGTGTTATGGAGGCATAAACCGCATGCGTTGCGGTGTGGTTAGCAGAACGTTCTCCATTAAACTTGGTAAATCATTTGTCAAAAAATTTTTTGTAAAGTTTGCGCTTTAAACTGTTATGCAAAAGTCCTATCAGCTCATCACCAACAATACCAACCTATACGTTGACACTGAACTGCTGTTAGTGGTACTTTGTATAAAACCATTAAGATTTTCTTCAGTTCATAAATGGTTGATATGGAAGTTGATTATGCCGTTTCTGTTAATAGCGCCTTCACCAATAAATATAACATCAAATTGAGAAAATTAGGATCCATAGCATTTTTCTGTGGGAACCAATAGCAAAAACTAAGTCTTGCCGCATAATCATCTGGAGTCAGACCTAGCAAGCGGTGAAGATGGTAAGGAAACAGAAATTTAAGATACCACACTAATGAGTGCGAAATTTCTATAGTAGCATTTCTCAAAGTGGTGCTCCACGGACCGCTGTCTGTCCGCGAGCCATCAGTGACCGGTCCGATCCGTAATCCATTTACTACACTGAAGGATGACTTGTCGGTGACTTTGGAAGACAAGTTGTTGGAGACAGCTGCTGATCAAGGGCTTAAGAATAGTCACTTGCCTCTTTTTGGATAAAATTGACAGGCGAATATCCCGAACTAGCTTTTTCTTTTTTTTTGCATTCACACATTCTGTTTTACCGATGAGTCCTTCTTGCTTGTTAAGCCTCTTGGGATAGGGATTGGGATGATCCAACTATCACACCATGTTTTTGGAGGCCTGCCTGGTAGTTTATAGCCAGATGGTCGGTTATTCATCTCAGTTTTGGATAGCCTTCCATTGTCCATTCTTTGAACGTGTTTTCTCCACTCCCTTCGACACTTACGGCTCCACTTAGCTATACCTTTGACCTCATATTTGTCTCTTATTACCTTGTTCCTTATTCTGTCCCTCATAGTGTTTCCTGTAATTGTTCGTACGATTTTCATTTCGTTTGTTTTCAAGATGTATAACGGTCCCGTCAATTTGGGACGGGTGCCTGGTTTTAGCTCAGAACTAGAAGTTCGTAATAACATGCGGAGAGACTGTAATAGTTATTACAGGTTTTATTATATTTCAATGTTACAATAAATAAAAAATATATTTGATTCTGATGTGCTAAATAAAAACAATAATGTCTGCAAAATTCTGATAGGTACCCCCTTGGTACTGGGTCGAAGGTCGGCTGAATGGTTTGCGCCAATTGCGCTGAAGCTACCTGCGGCGTGCGGTGGTCACCTGGCAGTTCGTTTTAAATGCAGTGAACAAAATTCATCCACAAAACCACTAATCGCAGTCGTTTTCAGTGTTCACACAGTTATAAAATTCAATTGTCACCTGATACGCATACAGGTTAGTTTAATTCGCCTGTGAAATTGTTTACGTTTTTCCCCTCGTTTGTTCAATGAACGGAAATGATTAACTGTTTGCGGTGATCCAGATGCGGAAATTTAAGTGTTTCCTACAATATCTTAAATGAAATACCACCGGACGATGAGTACTTGGAATTATATTAACGCCTAATTTTAAAAATACGTACAATCTGGTTTAACCGACTAGAACGTATTGTTAAAATAGTTCTGGAACTCCAATTACGGATAAAATATGAAAATCAAAGGTCCGATTCACCTGGCCTGACCGGCTTATAAGACCTCCAATCCCTTATTTGATTGGTATATTAACCTAATTGATACTAACCGGCATAAGCTGCTTGATATCAGTTAAGTTAACCTCAACGGCGAAGTGACACACAAAATGACTAAATGCGACACCGTATAGGTACGCGGATTTTATGGAATTTTCCAACGGACTGGAAATTCTCACGGACGGAGAATATTTTGGCTGATTCTTTCTCTGGCGGACCTGGACTATAAGTTTCGGGTTGACTTCCTCGCTGCAGTATCGGACTTCAATTTAATTCGGCCTTCCTTCTCGGATAGAGGCGCACTCCAAGTTAATGAATTTGTTCTGGGATCCTGCATTTATACTGGGTTTGCTTTCACTATGTGTCTCCTCCGTAGTCTGATCGAATGCGATGATGAGTGCGTGAGGGAAAACAATTTGGAGCTCCGCTAACACTGCTGCAGACGCCTCTTTCAGGAACTAAAGCGACCTAACATTTGATTGCCAAATGCTGAAACGGTTACTCCCCTGAAACTTCGTTACATATGTCTTTGGTTTTCTTCGTGTCTACCCGTGTTTCAACAGCGTAGGCCATCACTGGTCGAATGCATTATTTATAAATTCTGACTTTACTGTCTGTCGTCGTAAACTTGTTTCTCCAAATCACATCTTTCAAACCGCTATAGATGGACGCGGCTTTAATTGTTTGCTGAAAAACTTCTTCTCGTACGTTGTCATAGCTGGATATATCTATTCCTAAATATCTAAATTTCATTACTTGAT
Source organism: Limonius californicus (assembly GCA_014611495.1). Classification (NCBI taxonomy): domain Eukaryota; kingdom Metazoa; phylum Arthropoda; class Insecta; order Coleoptera; family Elateridae; genus Limonius; species Limonius californicus. The sequence goes on along the minus strand of JABXWE010008483.1, from coordinate 29,074 downwards.
CAATTATTTTGTTTTCAACAGCAATTTTACATCTTAAAGGTTCTTTAGCAATAGTTCGGCATTTAGTCTTCTTTGTTGATATTTTCATCTTTAGTTTCTCAGCTGTTTTCTGAAATTTATATACCATATGCTGCAGATCATTTACGGTTTCTGATATGAGTACAACATCGTTACAAAGCATAATACTTTTATTTTATGCGTGCCCATCTTATATCTTCCTTGGTCTGTTTTTAGTTTTCTTATTATTTCTTCCATTATTAAATTGAATAGCAGTGGGATTAAGCTATCCCCTTGTCGTGTGCCAGTTGCTATTTCGATGGGAATGTGTTCGTCAAGCTTTTTGTGGATTATACTAGTCAGGACTTTTAACATTGACTGTAAAAGTGTTATTCCTCTATAATTAGAGGGGTCTTTTTTATTGCCTTTCTTATAAATCGGTATTGTGACGTTTTTTTTTCCATTCTACAGGTGTAATGCCGTGATCAATGATTTTTTGGAAAAGTTTATTTGTCTGAAGTATTAGTTCGTCTCCTCCGTATTTTATCATTTCATCTGTAATGTTATCGGTCCCGGATGCTTTTCTATTCTTCATTTCTTAACCACCTCCAGCACTTCTTCTTCTGTAATTGATGTTGTCTGTATTGCTTCTTCTTCGGCTTCATTCTCATTTATTTCATTCCCGTCGTTTATGGGATGTGGGATATAGCTGACGAAAGTAGCCTTCCCATTGTGTATATATAATAGTGTTTAGTTGTTTACATTCATTTAGATCTTTTCTCCTTCCTCTTCTACGTTTCCTTATCTTTCTTTGCGCTCTATATAGGTCTCTTTCCATATTTTTGGTGTATTTTTGCCAATGATCTCTTTTTATTTCTCTAATTCGCGAGCTTGCAGCGTTTCTCACTTTTTTATAGGATTCATAATAGAAAAAAACGGAATGCTGGTTTCTAGTATTGTTTCAAGTATATTTGTGTTGCCACTTATGTTCAAAGAAGGTATTATTCAGGCGTAATTCGTTGTGGGCACAGAATTCAATAAGTAATTCGCCGTGCTAGTTTATTATGTCCTCGTTAAAATCCCTGTTTAACTCCCTCTATTATTTGGTTTGCTGTCCTGGCATTCAGCTCTCCCTTAATAACTATTTTTTCTTTGGTATTTCATCCAGTTGGACCTGCAGTGCGTTATAGAAATCGATTGCGTCATTTCTGGGCTTGCCAGTGTCTGGTGCGTATACTGCTATATAGTGCATCTTCTCTTTGTCAAACTTTGACGTTGTCACCAGGATTTTGTCATGTATGTACTTCATGTGTTTGAATCTAAAACGGTTTAGTTTTTGCTTCGAAATCCAGCGAAACTAGCAAGAATAAGATATTCAATTGACTCTGTTTTTGTGGGATGTTTTAGATACAATGTTTCATATCCTCTGCCACAGGTTCTGGATTGCTTCAGATCTGGCCAATCTATCCAGATTTTATTTAATCGAGAACTACTTTGCTGAATTGGTATTATCGCTTTGGAATTGTGTGTGCGCGTTCTATTCTGACGCTAAACACGGTTTTTGGGAACTACCAGATAATGTTAGGGATTTCTTCTGAGCTACTGCAAGCACCAAAACGCCCCTCCTTCATAAAAAAATAGAATCCCACAATCTGTTTGTAAGTTCTTGGTATTTACTCCAAAATATGGTATTTATCTAACAAACGTACGAACCTGAAGTTTCTTTGTAGGCCAATCCACAATAAAAGAGAAAATCGTTGTTAATTGCATTTTCCTAAATTGACTGACGTATCCACGTATCTACCTACATTTCATTCTAAAGAATTAACTAACTCGGCTGGATTTGCTCTATAACACGCAATTTCAATCAGATAAAGCATTTATCTCGTTAGAAAAGTCGATTATCGATAATGCAATACAGCCTTAACGCCAGTTCCTACTCTCTTATTAAAGAAACCGTTGTTAAGGTCAAAGGCCTTGATTCACCCTTGCGTTTCTTCCAAATTTAAATTAATCATGAGTATGCGCCATAAAACGTTTATTGTTAACTTAGCAATCCCTTCAGAGGGATGTAACAATAATAAACTACTTAATATAATAATAATAAACCGTTAGAAGAAACACCCTGGCTGTCTTTACTAAACTATATTATCTATTAATACGCTCTAATGATTAAGCATATGATATATTAACTTAACGTTAATTAGTTATATTCGTAAACAAGCGAATATATAATTTTCGCAATTAGAGAATTAAGATTTCATTCAATTTTCGGCAGCAGCTATTGTACGAAAGCAGATTATGAAATCAGTGTATTTTCTAAACTACATAAATTAGATGATAATTAAAATAATAGCATTATACGAGGTGTGTTCAATTGAAACCCATTTTTGCTTATAAAAAATTTATTCAACAATTTAATTACAAATAATTACCGCCACAGTTAAGGCACCTATATCATTGTTTTACTAACCGATGTATACCGATGTATAGAATTCTTGTGGCGGCTGATTGAAGTAGTCTTCCACAACTGTCTGTACTTCTGCGTCAGACTCAAAAAGGCCGACCTTTTAACGCCTTTTCCTTTTCTTCTTCTTCTTTTCAGCCTTCTTCAATCCATTGCCTGATGTAGGCCTACCCAATTTGTTTCCAATCGTTTCTATCTTCTGCCTTTCTTCAGCGGTCCAAAAATACAGAAATCGTAAGGCGATAGATCCGGGCTATAGGGTGGATGCTCTAAATCCCTCCATTTTTTTCGTTGAAGATTTTCTTTTACCACATTAGCAACATGAGGCCTAGCATTATCGTGCAGCAAAATGACACGCGTAGGTTTTCCTGGACGTTTTCGTCTTATTGCTTGATGAAGCTTGTTTAAAGTTTGATTGTACAGATTTGCATTATAATTTACTCCAGGTTCCTTAAACTCTGTCAACAAGGGTGAATCATGGTTGAAAAAGAATTCACACACACACACATCACCTCGACTGCAGAAGGTTGTGCTCTAAACTTCTTCGGTGGTGGTGAACTTAAATGTTTCCACTGCATTAACGATAACTTACTGGATGGCTCATAATAATGGCGCCAAGTTTCGTCACTAGCAACTATTGACAGAAGAAAGTCATCACCATTTTGCCTATAGTCTGTGAGATGTTGCAAAAATAAGCCCATTCGCAAGCATTTTTATTCATTAGACAAGAGACGAGGAATTTATTGCGAAAAAGGTTTGCTGTAAGCCAAATTACGAACAATACTGTGGACAGATCCTACACTCGCAATTTCTGTAATGTAAATTCGACAATTTTCTCTAATAAGGCCTTCCACACATGCCTTATTGTTTTCTGTTAATGCAGCACACCGTACACCTGCTCCCGGCTCATCCATAATCATTGTTGTTGTTTTCATTCGCGTATGAATCTGCAATGGCTGCACACCCTCAGCATATAATTTTTTTTGTACAGGTGAATATAGTATACGTATTCCTCAAGCATTGTCCCATATTATTCGAACACCCTGTATGTATTAAATAGATACATATTACAATTGAAAGCACAAAAATATTTTAGTTTGATATTACAAAATTACAAAAATTATGCAACGTAAATTAAACTAATAACTTCTTATATTCTACAATATATTATATAAATTTAAACTAATTTTAATATTTGATTGACCAACCTTTATTTTTAATGACCATTTTATGCCAAGAAGATGCGACTTCTTGGCATACAATTTATAGGTTTTCCTAGTTTTTACTTCGAAATCCAGTGAAACTAGTAAGTATTAGATATTCAATTAAATCTGTTTTTGTGGGATGTTTTAGATACAATGCTTGATATCCTGTAACCAAAGAATATAGATCTATATTTTTTGCTGTAACCCAGATTACGAACAATACTATGAACAGATCCTACACTCGCACCAACAATTTCTCTAATTTAAATTCGACGATATTTTCTAATAAGGCGTTCCACACATCACATATTGTTTTCTAAGTAAAAATAAATGAAACAACCTTGTCAGCCCCACGAAATATATTTCGAAAACAAATAAATTGGTTTAAATGGTGAACGTTTTCACAACTACCGTTTAATGAAATTGTTGGTGTTTGGCCCTTTGGCCAAAGGCTTTTTGTTATTCAAATTTAAATTTTTACTCTTTTACATGAGATGATGATGATGATGATGATGATGTTGTGATGTAGCCTGCGATGACGTGTGTTTTTTAGTTTAAGTTTTTTGACTAGGTAATGTATTACGAATTTGTTGTCTTTTTTTTATTTAGAATTTTGTGGTCTGAAGATGCAACGGTAGTTGTGAAAACGTCCACCATTTAAACGAATTTAACTTTATTTGTTTTCGAAATATATTTGGTGGGGCTGACAAGGTTGTTCCATTTATTTTTACTTACATTTTTTCCCCATTATGAGTATGCACATCAATCTGATGATATTGTTTTTTGTTAATGCAGCACGCCGTGCACCTGGTCGCGGCTTATCCATGGTTTCGGCACCATTCCTTCAAAGTTGTGTACGCAAAACATGTATTTCCATACACTGTTTGCATTCACGTATGAATCTGCAATGGCTGCACACCCTCAGAGCATAAAAATTGTAGGACCGCACGCTGATCAAACTTCGACGAATTTTCAACAACAAACGCCATTTCAAAATCGAAGTTTTAAAAGTCAGAATCAAATTCAAACGCCAGAAACTTATTAATGCGTTGCTTACAAACACTACTAACATTAGCAAACGTCATTTGAATTGTTGCATTTGTTTTTAAGGCTAAGCTGATCAAAGACGGGTTTCAGTTGAACAAGCCTCGTATATAAACGATATTGCACAGGCAGGGATAGAAAAGTTAAAGCGATAAAATGTAGGTAAATACGAATGTGACTATTCTTTGAAACCAAAATTTATATTCCTGCCATTTTCACATTTTCTTATACTTACTCTCATTTTCAAGCGGCAGTGAATTGTCAATTGCTATTTGATGTACGTTTAATTAGTTTAATTTATGAATTTACATATTTTTAGCTCATGGGTTTGGACCTGTAAAATAATATAAAATTGACAGATGTTGGTCATTATCATGCCTGCCCGATATTTCTAAGCTTGATTTAAATTTTAATAAAACAATATGTCAGTTGTGTGGAGGTGTAAGCTGTATAATATGCAAAAATGCCTAACTGCCAATCAATCATGTAAAGGTAGAACGTTTTCGAATAGAACCCAATTCCAGCTTTTTGCCTGCTATGAATGTTTTTGGGGAAATGCCAGGTTTTAGCAGACTTTCTTCCAGGAATGCAATTGTACAATGTATAACCGAATATCCTTATTCCCATAGGAAGGTGTACTGATTACACATACTTATAATTACTAAGATGTGTTTTATATCATGACTGCATTTAGGTCTGGCTTTTAAAATTGCGGGATTTGGGGGTAATAACATTGACACAGATAAAAGTGCTATAGAATTAATATAATATTAATATTTTCATCTCAAAACGTCGTTCTTCTCTCAGGGCCTGGAATAAAGGCATACTAATAAATACATACTACAATCACCTATAAAATGGTTTTTACTTAAAAGCACAAATGTTTATGATTGGGTCTTATTTCCTGAATTGTGTTAATAGAGGGGTTGAGTTAATTTACGCAGTACGACCTGCTATTGCTGCAAATTAATTTAGAGCTACAAGCAGTGTATCGCGTAAATCTGGAAGTGGTAGACAAGCATTTGACCGTTTAGGATGTAAGTATGTAGGGCATAATGAACGAATCAACTATAACCGTAAGAAAACTTTCGCGGGAGTAATTCTACGGTACTTGCCACAAGATAGTGAAGATACATCCTAAATTGTATCCACACAAAATGCAGGTTCTTCAAAAATGACTGCTAATGGTTTACAAAATCATTTAGTAGACAGCGAGGAACTTCTTTGTTTAATATTTTTATCAGTGGAAGTCTGGTTTCATATTTCTTGTTATATGAAATCACAAGCAGTGAGTATGTGAAGTTGTGACAATTCTCATGTATTGCGTGCAGTTTCAGTAGAATCGGTAAATGTTGGCGTTTGGGTTGCTATTCGTATATAAGGCCAATATTAAAAGTGTGTTTGTGAATTTGAAAGGACTCCACCACTGGAAGAGTAAACACTTCTACTCCAGAGAAAATTGACTAGACGGAATACTTGCTGAGTTGCCATTACCTTTTGAAGGAGAACTAGATTTCCAGTAAAACTAAATTCTGTTCTTATTTGCTGCCTAATGGGATCACAAATTTCCGAGCTTCTGTTTTCTTATTTGTAGAAGCATCAAGAGCAAGTGTCAGCTGTGTACGTGGCCAATTTAAGGAAAGTGAAATTTTCAAAAGCGTGTCTTTGTTTGACTGGGTCGGTGTTTGCAGCTGCTCAAAAATTATATCAACATGGAGCATTATGTTATGAAAAAATATCCACCATAATACAAAATTTTGTATCTAGCGGCTTGTTCAATAAATTATAGAACAACCTCAATATTTTTTGTTGTGTTAATTGTGAAAATTGGAATTATTTCAGCTTCTATCGTATTTCAAGTACAAACAACTTTATGATAAACGCTACGAGAAACTGACAAGGTAACAAAGCAAAAATATTGGAATCGTTACACAAATTCTTACAAATGTATGTCACTCCGTACTTCTCTCGGCAAACACAAGTCTCTTTTAGAACGACATGTTAACGTATCTTGAGAAAGGATTTGCTCCTGTACCCATACGAGTTGAATGCTGGTAAATATTTTATAGTATTTCATAGCCTTGCCATCTCAATTGTATTTGGTTTTACCTAGTACGAATTTACAATGAATCGCATGAGTGATGCAGTTCCTTATTATGTATCTCCCAACATTTATAGAGACTCTATGCTTGTTATACAATTACACAATGAGCCCTTATTTGCTTTTCTTTGTAATATATAAGTAGCAATACTGGAATCTTTTATGCATTCAATTCTAAAGAATAATGAAACAAGAAATGAATCTTGAATTTCCTATGTACTACATTCCGAAAAGCCTGCTTCTTGTTATTCGTTCTGGCAGCAAGAATGTAATTCTTCGAGGATTTTATTTACATTGTTTATTTCTCAGCCTTGCAGGTCCTTTTCGTTCCGGGTGCTTGGAACGATTATAGCTAGTAATAGAGGCTACGAAAATTTTGAACATGGAAGTGCTTTTAGCTCTTCGCCAAGAAAGAATATTGTCAATATAACAGAACATTTTTTTCGCAAAAGTGACATCTGTAAAAATGCAGTCGATTTTGCTTTTACTGCCTGCAGAAATATTTGGTCATATTTACGTTAAAGGTAAATATTAGTACAATAGTGAAATTTAACTAAATAAAAGTTTGACAAAAAGAATTTTCTGAAGTTGGTCCAATAAAGCATTACTTAGGCAGACATTCCAGCTATTTTACAATAAAATATAACGGAAGCTTTTTTGTACAATGCTTTTTATTGTACAACCACCCGGGATAATCTATTTCTGAAATTTTGTTTCCAGTAAGACAGCCACAAAACAACTTGACAATTATCGCGCACGCATATTATTTAAATAAGAAGAACTTGAGCAAAAATGTTAAATTAATCATTTGAAAATACCAACACAGGATACACATGATTAAATTTTATTACTAGAACTTTTTTTTTTATTGAAGTTGCCTATTTATAATCTACTCGCATGCGAGTAATGAGTAAATCGTATGTAGTTAACATGTCAGTAAGGGATTCGGCCCACGTCTTTCTCCCCGTAAGCTAATCACTAAGTGTTCTGGATGATTACACAGGTAGGTCTTGTGGCCATTGTTGTTTTAATCGTCTGGTGACGGTCGGCTGATTGGAGAGCTGTTCTATTAAGTTGGTTTCCATGTCCTGGCAGGTTGTATGTGTATGTTCGGGCAAGTCACTGGATCTCTGAGGCTACGTACGGAATTCTTAGGTCAGTGTGAATGGTTTCATTAGTGACGTACCATGGAGCGTCAGTTATTGCGCGAAGAATTTTTGACTGGCATCGCTACAGGATTCTGATGTGGAAGGCCTTAGCGCAGCCTCAGAGTTGGATCCCATACGTCCTGATGGGCTTGATAATACTTTTATATAGCAACAGTTTGTTCGAAAGTGTGAGTTGCGAGCGTCTACCGATGGGCCAATTCATTTGCTTAATTTTGAGGTCTATTTGTTTCCGTTTAGCTTTGATGTGTGTGCTCCAGGTTAGCTTATGGTCCAGATGTAGTCCAAGGTATTTGATGTCCGTCTTCTGAGGTATGGGAACATTGTTGATACTATTTCGTGGACTTACAATGCGTTTGTTAGTGAACGTGATTTGAGCAGATTTATCGCTATTGACTATAATGCGCCATTTATTAAACCAGTTTTGTAGGATGTATAGGTGAGTTTGTAAGTGGGCTGCTGCAATTGTTGGGTTTTCGTTGACTGAGAGAATAGCTGTATCATCAGCAAACATGGTAAGTAGGGTATTGTCGGTTGTAGGTGTATCGGAGGTATACAAAACATAAGGTAGCGGCCCAAAACGCTGCCCTGAGGCACTCCGGAGGTAATTTCATGGTATTCAGAAGTTGTGTTGTTTACTTTAACTTGGAAGGTCCTCTCAGTTAAATATGATTTTAGAGTTAGGTATAACTGGCTTGGGAAATGGAGTTTAATTTTATAAAGCAGGCCCGTGTGCCAAACTTTGTCAAAAGCCTGCTTTATATCTAGGCATACCGTTGTACATACGCGTTTAGTCTCTAGGGTCTCCATAATAGTGTTAACAATTCGATGTCCTTGGTGAATAGTTGAATGATGCTGTCGGAAGCCAAACTGGTAGTTTGGAATAATTTGGTCTAGGTCTACAGTTTCATGGATTCTTGTGAGGAGCAGCTTTTCAAATATTTTGGACATGAGTGGCAACAGGCTGATGGGTCAGTAGGAGGAGGGTTGCGTGAGGGCTTTGCCAGACTTAGGAAGCATAATGATTAGGATGCTGTTGTATGTGGTGGTGAGTAACACTAGAGCTTTTCGTGAGAGGTTTTGCAAAACTTCTCCTACTATTAGGTCATAGCCAGGTGCTTTACGAGGGTTTGCTAGTTTGATTTGACGGCTTACTTCGGCTGGTGAGAAGGGTCTGAGTAGTAAGGACATTTGGCAAGGTACATCAAGAAATGAGACAATTCCGGTGTCAGCGTTGTTCCGTACCGGTTGAGGTGTTGAGAAGACAGTAGCGAGATGGTCGGCGAATATATCTGCTTTTTCTTTATCTGATCTGGTCCATGTATCATCTAGGTTTTTGATTGGAGGTATCCATGCTGTCGGTCTGTTGAACTTTTTTGTTGCCTTCCATATCGTGTGGTCGATAGGTGATAAGTTAGTGATGTAATACTGAAAGGTGTCATTCCTGACTTTTATTAGTTCAGTGTGGAGTTGGTGAGTGAGCCTTTTATATAAAGTCTTGTCTTGTCTTTGCTTAGTTCGCTGCCACTTTTTTCGTGCCTTGTGTTTTTCTGTGACGAGGAATGTTGATATCTACCGGGTAGGTGCTTGTTGCACTGGGTGTGGCTTGCCATGTCGCGTTTTGTATCATTGTGGTTAAGTACTGGGTTGCTTCGTCTAGATCGTGTGCTTCCTTAATTCGAATAGCTAGATTAATTTCGTGGTCCAATATACTTCTAAAATAGTCCCAACTGGTGTTCTTGGTGCAGTGGTGATTTTTGGGGATGTTCTTTGGTGATAATGGAGGTACTAAAGGTAATTAGGACTGGGGTGTGGTCAGAGGACAAGTCATAATTTGATTCTACTTTGGTGTATGTGTTCGCTATACCATAGGAAATAGCGAAGTCAAGCAAATCAGGGATTTTACTTGTGTCTGTAGGCCACTAAGTGGGTTCTCCGGTTGACAGGTAGTTGCAATTGTGGTTTTGTTAAAGCTCGTAGGAGGTTACCTCCTTTTGGATTAGTTCGTCTGGATCCCCAGGCTACGTTCTTAGCGTTCCAGTCTCCTCCAATGATGAATTTCGCATCAAGAGATTGAAGCAGTTCTACGTATTCTCCGGCGGAGGTAGCGTGTCGGACGGGCTATATACTGCTGCTGTGGTTAGTGGGTAATGCAAGACTTGAACTTTTATGTTGGAGCTTTGGATTTGGTCAGTTTGAAACGAGTTCCATTTACGGTAGGCAATTGAATGTTTGATAATTACAGCTGATCCGCCATGTGCCGTGCCATCTGGGTGGTTGGAGAGATATATGGAGTAGCGTGGAATTTTGATTACCGTTCTAGCGGTTGCATGGGTTTCGGAAACGAGTAACATCTCGATATCTTGCAGTTGCTAAATGTTATACTTTCGGTATGTGGTTCGATATGCCGTTAGCGTTCCAAAGGGCTAGACGGAGGGACCTCGCCATTATTAAGCTAGTTTATTTATAACAGTGGAAAGCATGTTTAAGACCATGCTGTTCTGACTAATAAGCTGCGAAAACACTGTTTTAGATTCCATTAAGAAGTTAGTAAACATTTGATTGATGCTTGTCTCCTGTTCGTTGGGTGTATGAGTAGGATGTCTTCTGTCTTGTGGCTGCCAGAAGAGTGGTCTGTGGTAAGGACTAGAGCTTTTAAGCTTTTCTTTACTTTTGTTATGCATTGTTATACTTCTGGAAACTTACTACATCTAACGCTGCTTGTAACTGTAAGTTAGGCAGTTAGTTAAAATTTTACAGATATTGTTTTGAATTCCTTTTAAAATTGTTTAAACAGAAATATTTTTTTGTAGCTAGCTACCGCTGTAAATTTGTTTTAAGCTCAGCGGTCGAATTTCATCTCTGTTAATTCTTCGCTTTCCTATTTTTACCAAATTGTTTTGTCCTAAATTTAATAACTTGCTTCAGAATAAGCAAAAGTAATTTAGTTATAATATTCTTATTAAAATTGAATCATCGTCCAAGTTCAAATGCTAAATTTAACTTTGAGCTTTCTTTCTGTAATTCTAATTTTAGTAAAATGGAAATAGGAGCCATCATTGCGTGTAGAGAGTAATACCTGTCTGTTCAATGATGCACCTGGGTATTATGTCCGTCTCCCCTCTTCCCTGAGGAAATCAAACATCGTAAGGTGGAAAACTCCCTAAAATAAGACACCCGCCGCGCTCAGGTGCTTTAAAATTTTAATCTTATTTCATTGACTTACACAGCAGCGCTGAATACATCACCTGCCAAATAGAAAAGGGCTTTGTTGCAAAGTAGTGAAAACGCACTCACTAAAATTAAATTCAAACCTCATATCGATTTTAAATCACTTCGTATTATACTTCCTCCTAATTCAATGAAGATGACATTTCTAGGTCAGCTTTGTTATCTATTAAACTTGAACAGAATGCATAAGACGTCTAAGAGCTTAACGCAACGAGCAGTTTACTGAATGTACTTAGCACTCCATGGCTACTTTTGGTATCAAAAACAAAACTCTAGGGCGTAGCGGTAATTCCGTAGTGCTTTTGAAATCAAATTTTGTTATGTTTATTGCTGTACACGCGTTTATGAGCCGCTTTGCAACAGTTGATTTTATGATGAAGTTTATTAAGCATTAAAGCCATGCATTTAAACCGTTTAATTAAAATTACCCTCGTAGCGCATCAAAGTTTGTTAAACAAGGAGTACGTTCAAAGCATGAGCCCTGTCTGTAATTAAATTTTATAAAGAATTTAAAATAAAAAATTTTAAATCCAATGAATGTAAAAAAATTAGCTGAAGGAGCTTCAGTCGTTTTTTGCTTTTCCGCTAGAACGAAATTCATCACAGTAAAAGCTTTCAATTTAAAATAAGAAACAAACTCTCATACACTATTCATTGTTTTTCTGTATATTGTTTGTAAACACTCTGCAGTTTGCCCACAGGTTTGCACTTTCTTTGTGGATATTACCACATTTGTCTGGCGTTGCACTTATCACAATTACGTAATTAAAGAAATCAGAATGCAAAGTTTTCCTTTAAGTTCCACTTAGTTTAGCAATAAATGACTTTACCTATATTTCTAGGGATTATACAATTTTCGTCAAGATTTAGGATCTCAAATAACTCTCCATGTGATCTTACTTGACGTCCATATTTAGCTACCTTCAACATTCATTGAATTACGCAAGTTGTGTTTATTCACTTTTTCCTTACAAAGAAAGAAATTGACTGAAGTTAGTGAAAGTAGAAGTTGTCCGATATCTAACATCTGCTGTTGGTTAGGTCAGATACCTAGCAGTAAACGATGTCATTCAACAACAACAAAATTAGTAAACAAAAGTGCTGCTTTGCTAAAAAGTATTAAAATTAAAAGTTGCTGCTGTACTATTTTTCAAATAGTACTCTTATTGTAATATAGCAGCATTACAGTTTAGTTGCTCTTTTTTATATCAGAGTATGTTTATTTGATGATATAAATAGTTTAAAGAAATTTAGTAGGTAAGGATTCTTTAAGTAATGATTTTTGACTTTCATTTCTACTTTACGTACAGGCCAAGAAGAGTTTTATTTGTGTATTGTTAACTAAACTACCCAAAAATGAATAGGGAGATTGTAAATATAAAGCACATATGTTTGTATTTGCAGTTGCAATTGTTTAACCGTATTAGTCTCAAGTCGAGTTTGTGTGCTTTATTGAATAATATTTCCTGTCTTCTTAAGATCTTTTTGTTCATTGTTTTTTATTCGCGTCTTACATTTGAACAGAGAGAAGATCGCTACGTCTCGTAAGAGATAAAGCACTCCAAGAAGAAATTAAATTTGTGTTCTCAATAATAAACAACAATGCAGAGAAACCATTTAACAATAGAACAACGAAATTTAGCCGTTGCTATACATACACCAAAGAGGAGATCGCCAGGTCGACATTGTTGATATGTTAGGAACCACGCAGAGCGTAATTTCACGTGCCCTTTCGCGCCTTAGAGAATCAGATACGACTGCAAAAAGACCCGGAAGTGAATCTTTTCGCATCACAACAGTTCGTGAGGATCGACTTCTGGTAATTAATGCAAGAATGCACCCCTTCTCAACTGCTCAACATTTACAGCAAGAGCTCCAGAATGCCACAGAAAATCGAATCTCCAACCAAACTGTGAGAAATCGATTGTTTGAGGTAGGACTTACCTCATACCGCCCCCTAAGATGTCCTGCAAGAACTGTAGCTCAACGAAGACACCGGGTAGAATGGTCAAGACGTAGGCTTCAAGAAGCAGCACCGTGGATGATATACTGTTTTCGGACGAGTCCATATATTGTCTCAGCAATGAAAGCCGGCTTCAAAGAGTATATCGTAGTGCCGGACATCGTACCTTACCTCAGTATACCCAACCAGGCGTTGTCTTTGGTGGTGGTGGTCTTATGGTATGGTCTGTTGTAATATTTTGTTTCTCAACGCAAGGCCGGGTCGTGCTCGGGTTGTTTCAGAGATGCTCCGAGATTAGGAAATAAACCATTTTCCTCCGCTGTCTCCAGACTTCAACTCCATCGAACATACATGAGACCTTCTGCAGAGACAGCTAGATCATCATAATCCAAGGCCTACTACTGTACAACAACTGAGGGATGTATTGCCGGTATTGTGGCATCAAATTCTACAGGAACATATTAATAATTCCATTGAGAGTATACCAGCAAGGTACAGAGCAGTTATTACTGCCAGAGGAGGTGCCACGCGGTATTAGAATTAAATAAATTTAAGTTAGGTGAAAAGAGACAATGACGATTTTGATTATAATATTTTCGTCTTTTTTCGTCTTTAAACGTATCTTTGTTGTAATTTTCGTTTTCATTACTAAAACGACGTTACATCTTGTTGTTTTGGTAGTTTCTTTTATTATAAATGCAATTGGTGCAAACTGCAATATCCCTATTCATTTGTGAGTAGTTTATTTTCATTCGCAGTAAAGGCTAGAGTTGGTAGAAAAGTGATATACAAAGTGATTTTTTAAAAAGTCAATTGCAGTAGCCTATGGATTGTCCCGTCTATATTAAGCTTTAGAATCTGACAATATGAAAATTGTAACAGAAAGAAAGAAATCTTGACGAAAAACCTGTACAGTCATCTTAAACATCCTCACGTCCATATTTGCAAGATGAAAGTGTTAGTAGCTTTGTGTGAATGTTGCTACAGAACGTGTTTTAGTGACAAATCTAGTTCTACATTTACGAATTATAAATAATTATTAAGTTTGGTACGTATATCAGAGTAAATAATTATAATGTGATTCTTTTCGATCAACTAGTTCCAAATGTCTCTAAATATCGAATCGATTATGAATACAGATACAACATTTTATTTTACCCTAAACGCAACATTTCTTTGCATTGCAAATTAACCATAAACAATTTTTAGTAAAAATACAATCTCAATTTTGTATTAAATTTTTATCTAACATTTCATGCTTGGGGAGGCAGGTTCGAATAAGTTAATTTCAGCGATATGAATTGCTAACTAGTAAATTCGCTACTGTTCATGTAAAAGCCAGCAGAAGCAATCGGAACAAAACTAATTCGCTCCCAACTATACAATGCGAAAACAAAGGTTTTGTTGCTGCAATGTATTATATCCCGAAGGTTTTCATAACTTCCATTTGAGCTACTCTATATTTCTAGTTTCTGATACAAAGCATCCACATTAATTTTAGTTTAGTTTATTTGCGAAGTCGTTGTCTGATTACATAAACTGTACTCCAAGTTGACATGTTGTACCCTGCATTACTATATTAAATTCGTGAAAGCCGAAGGGTATGAGAACATATAAATTTACTTAAAACTACCAGTTTAATCGTATATATGTATATATACAGGGTGTCCCAAAACTCCTGGGACATAGAGCTACCACGTATTCTAGAGGTCAAAAGAAGTCGATTGAACCCAACTTTGTCATATACCAAAATGTACCGTTTGCCCGTGAGAGGAGTTCAAAGTTTATTTAAAAAATCACATTTTTGTATGCTGTTCAGAAACGTGTGAACCAATTTTAATGAAATTTGGTACCTGGGCACTTCAAAGGAAGCCACTACTTTCAGTAACGAAAGAAACCCAAAGAAAATTGGAGAAGGGTTAAAACCACCCCCACCCCCTGATAAATTTGTTCAGAATTTTTTTAAGGATGATGATACGATTCTATGTTTTTTTTTAAGGTGGACTTATTTATTAGCTTCATTTTTTGCCTCTTGTAAAAACTCCGTAATTCGACAATGTCAACGAGCCTTCAGGATAGGAATCATCTACAAATTGGCAAAAGTTTAATACCTGTTAATTATTTCGCATCATATTCTAGAAGTGCAACTGGAATAGCAATCGAATTTAATTTAAAATAAATTAAAGCAAATAAGTAACATCGAATCAACATCAATTTGAAAAGTGAGGCAAGTTTGGGGTTAACAATTTAAAAACATATATATAAAGGTGTAACGTATTTATGAGATTATTGGTGTATTTGAACATCTGAAGTAATAAGCAGTAAATAATATTTGGGTTAATTACCTTGCGAAACGATGTTACGAATACGAAGATACTCAGTCCATAGTTTTACTGCGAGAAACTTAGAAAACAGCAACAAGTGATGGGTTCGCTTTAAAGTTCGAGTTCAACAGGGCGCAGGAATGTCATCCTAACTTCATGTAGTGAATTTTCCAACACCAAAAAAATAAACAAGTGCTTCTATGTGAAAAGGTGGGTCCGTTTGAAACTGCTTTGTTAAATTAGACCTTACTACTTATTTCATGCAACGTTGTCATTTAATTGTTAAAGTTGTTTAACGCTTTATAAGAAAAGAACTTGGATAATTCGATGACATTTAATTCATTTCTTTGTTGCATCTGCATTTTATAAGTTCATGTTTACTGCCTTGTATCCTTCGCCTTGTTCAGTAACCAGCGCAAGAATTTAAAGGTTATACAGCAGTTACCAAAATTTATATTATAAACCCGGAGATAAGAGTTCTTTTAAAGTTTATGTTTGAAGTGTGCCCTTCGTGTTGTTTCAACAACTTATGTAATAATATTGTAATATTTTTTAGATATGAAGAGGAGATCATCTTTATTATGGGTGCAAGTAAATCAACATTCCCCCTTTTTCAAAAATAATATTTTTTTGTCTCTTCAATGTGGGGTTCATATGTAGATCCCTCAATAAAGCATCATAATAGTATATTACAGTGCCCTACTACTACTAGTACTATTACTAAATAAATAAATTTTGTATATGGCTTTTATAATTTACTAACCATATTGGAGCGCCAAAGGTAAAATTCTCCTTAATAAAGATAATCTGCTTTACTTGAATTTAAGTTTAAGCACAATGTAAGAAATAGAAGGTACAAACATGAATTTTAATAAAATAATCGATATAGATTAAATTAAATAAAAATTTGCTAATTGATCTGTGCTTTCCTTTTCAAATTTTAACAATAATTTAATAACTAAATAACACTGACACAAGAAACAAATTATCAAAGTTCAAAACAATCAGCACACTTTTCGAATGAACCAACCTTGACACTGTAGTACCTGCTCTAACGCTTCGGTGGTCGGTGCATTCCTTGTTGTTTGTTCTTCACAAAAGTTGAACGTACACTTCTAGCTGGATCGTAGAATTCCTTGAAAATTTAGTGATCTGATCGATGTATACGTAGTCACAGATAAGTAAGAGACTTCTGAATTTTATTATTTATCACTATTTGTTGATGTGAAATTGCAAAACATTTGCGTAATTCAAGAACTACAGGACTTGTTAAAATTATAACCTTATAGCTTTGAAAAAAACATGTTTTGTGTCAACTCGATGTTAAAATTTTCCAATAATTACTTACAATGTTTAATTATGAGTTCGATCGAGGTAAAATTAGTTAGAAGGTGTTAAACTTTTCTTGTAATTGTATATTCACATTTCACCATATTATGACCATTATAAACGTCATTCGAAGTTAAAAACAGAAGAATGTCGAGAAACAGATGACGTCAACCCACGCCAATACTGAATTTGACAATTATTCAATTTCCCACATATTTGTTGGACATATGCCGAAACATATCACAATAGTTCTTAATTCACATTGTTTACAGATGAGAAAGTACAAATACCTTCATATTAATGCAAAGCAAGACCAAACTAGCCTCCAGTCTGACATCTTCAACACTAAACAGCTTCGTAAAGCCAACTTACACATCAGATTTGAACAAATCAGAAGCTAATCAAGCCTATGCTTGATTCAAGAATCTATTACTGAGACTTCCTGCATGAAATAGTTTTAATATTATCTCTAAGGTAGATTATCTACATTAGAGATACAATAACATTGTTCAAAGCAAAACTTGGAAATTAACCCACAAGTTTTGTAAACGGTAAACTACAATATCCTGCAATTATTGATTATGTATAGTGAAACTTGTCTCAACAGAAAATTATGCGAGTTGTCGCAATTGCAATGTAAATTCGTATGTGACACAATTTTCTGTTTGCTCTACAGAACACTTAGTAATTCCCTTGGAAGCGCAGGTAATTACTTACTTGGTTGAACAACTATAAAATTACTACATTAACAAAGTTTCACATTCAAGAAGTTCATGTTTAGCAGTAAGTTCGACGGTGCATCACCGTTGCGACGGCAGTTCAAAGCGGTGCGACGTTAAAGCGTTGCGGTATTTTAGCGCAGCGTATTTGCAGTACGTCGCGTTAGCAACTGAAGCCGCAATTACGTCCTCATTATTAATTATTGTTCGAAAAGGGGACCTCGTGGGCTACTATTATGTTACGCTCCTTTAAGGTGGTATCAAGTGGTATTAGATTATGACGTTAATTAATTAAGTGAAGTTATTGTATGCAGAATGCACTGTGTTTTAGTCACAATGAGATTATGAGGGCAGTTAGTGTCAGAGTTAGTTGAATAATATACAGCGAGGATTTGAAGCGTTGTTCTGCTTGCATAAATTAAATCGCGAACACAAGTGTTGATAAATAGAGACGAAAATTTGAAAATCCTAAAACTGCACATCTTTTAAATGGGCTTTACGTAAACTACTAAATTTAATAGTTTCGTCATGATTCACCAGCATGTCAAATTATTATGTCGTTTTTATCTATTCTTGGAAAGCGTTATTAATTTTAAAGGCAAAAAGTATCAAAACGCTTGAGCGTTCGCTGGAAAATGTTACACAAGACCTAACGTAAAATATTTCTTCTTTGGAACAAAAATATTTAATCAAAATTCCATTTAGATAAATGTATTTTAAATGTAAAAATAAATAGCAGACATTTACCAAAAACCTGCGCACGGGAACAACAAGACAAATTAACAAGGCCAACACATGTTCTGGTAACAAATTTGGAAACACCGAAATATTCTACCCACGGGTAACTCACTGCACGTATCGGTGTTTTCACCACGGCTCTCTCAGTCTGCGACACGGGGTGGGTGAAAATGATCTTCAAACTAACAATCTTCAAAGGGCGCCAGGATTCTACTTCACCAGTCGTCGTGCAGCGATAAATCAGACCTACCTTACCGAATCCACATAAGCGTAAACTCTTACCTCGTAGAACGAACGTCAACGGTTCCAACAAAAACATAAACAAGGAAACAAGACACAATAAAACGCAACAAATTACGTAATAAACTGAAAATAATATATTGGCCACTAATTTGCAAACAACCTGTATATCAATCAACCACAAATTAAATATAAAATAATATAAGTCAAATGTAAATTGTACACCCTGTAAATATGTTCAATAAACATTCATATAAAAGAGATGACCAATGCAATGGTACACCCTGTATATAATGGTATCAAATAAACGCAACTGAATCACACTTGGGTGAAGCCCAAGTTGTAACGTTATAAGACACTTACAAAGTTTAAAATAAAATTAGATTTTGGGAGGCAAACCAAGGAACCAAAATACGTTCCTTACATATGACGTGAAAAAGCAAGGAGGAACAGTTCAGCGGATAAAACCCCTAAATGACTGATCTGAATCACATAACAGATCTTAAGGCAAAGATAATAAACTACCAAAATTAAAATTACCGCAATCCGAACGCTGGGGAAAATTATCCAAGGCCTTGTACAATGCAGCGTTAAAAATACCCGATACGCAATAATGGGAATTCGAGTAGAGATCCAAAATAAACCCAAAATCCGCATCCCCTTACTCGTAACATAAATATAAAAGTTATACAGAATCAAAATTTCCCAAATATCCAATTTTATAACAGCCGGGTCAATATCCACTACGGCAAAATACGCACAAATTGAAATGTAAATCAGCTGATCGCAAAATGTAAACAATAAAATAAAATAGACGTAAGTGAATACTTCTGCTACACAGGTTGATAAATATCGGTAAGTGAACTAAATTATTTGTTGCTAAACACAGTGATAACCGAAATAAAAGATTAAAATACAAAATTACTAATTCACAATACTCAGACCAAAACACATAACCGACAGAACTTCTTTTAGGTTATACACGGGCATAAATTTGTGGACGACCCCACGTCCTTCAATTATCCAGAACAACGATCGAAGATAAAGTGATAAAGTCTAACCTGAGCTTCTGAGAGTGTCCAAACGGCTTGATCACAGCGATACCGAAGACTATCGTTCCCCAGGTTTACGAAGATGACTTCTTCTTCAAGAACGGGCAGGTAATTCAGGAAGGTCGAATACGGCTTCCGAAACAGACAAACTCTTCTCTCGTCGAGGATCCCAGATAACGAAGATCAGCTACAGGAAAGTAGTCCACAGGCAGATTCAGAGATAACGGTCCCAAGAGCGTGCTTCAATATCACGAAACCATGCGGCGACCGTAATAGTACTGGTAATGTATTTAATCGGGCAATAAAACTCTCGAGAATTTATTCAACCACAAAATATTGAACCAAATAATGCATAAATTCTCTTACAGAACTGGATGATTAATTAAATCCGAAATATTCGCAGATATAAAAATCTTTCATTAATCAGCGTAACATTACTAGCAAAGCAACTGCACACCGTGACAATCAAGCAGGAAGTTCTCCAAAATCTTCTCAACAGGAAACACCCCCGCCTCAAAAATCCCAAATTTACACCTACACTTCCAAAATTATTTAAAATTCCCTAAATGCCAGGAAGCAAAGAAATTCAAACTAACAAGGTCACAAAGCGCGCACGACAACCGAATGGTATGCAACCAAACATACACCTAACATGGACAGGAAACTTAACATAGAAATGTAAACATAACAGACAATGTTATTAAATTGTAAAATTGTACAGAACAGCTTTGTCTGTAAATATATCACCTAATCAACTATTTTTGCTTATCTCAGATGCATATTGACTTTATATTGAAGTAACTGTTTTTCCTTCTACATATATATCAGATTAAACAGGTTTTAAGTTATAAACATCTGTATGGTCTCTTACCCAGTTATTGATTATCCTTTATTTCCCCTTTTGGTGGTCACTGACAAGAGTTGTATTGTGGTTCCCGTTTCTGTGTATTCGAAAATAAAGTTGTTAAAACAGGACTGTGCTTTATATGCGTGAAAAATATTACAGTAATTAAATTAACATTAAATGCAATGCATATGTGATAAAACCTATCATTTACTTTGTATAAATAAACATGAACCATCATCAACCTCAAATATTTTCACCTGCAAAACATGTTTAAAGCACCCTGTGCAGTCATGCCAATAATTATATAAGTTCACTGTCAATCACTGTCGGTATCCTGCCAATAACTATATTTTTTACTTTTTTCAGAATTATATTTTTTTCTTTATGTTTCTACATTTGTTCAACAAAATTGGGTTTTAATAATAAAAATAGAATATTTTGCTATGTATTGATATTTTTATTGTTTGGATATTTCATTCGTATCAGTATCAATCCATATAAGACCAAGAGAGTACCGCTTAAGGTGCCAATAACTGTATGGTTTACCCTATAGTTTATGTTATAATTTGTGTGGCTAAAGTTCTACTTCAACGGATTTCTGAAATACTAATCCCGTTGCTATGATCGTGTCTTTTGTTTGGTAACATTTGAACATCGTTTTTATCAAATTCTTATTTGCAACTTTAAGTTTATTACTGTGATATTGATTGTATCCTTATTCCCATCGTAATTCACAAGTGATTCACAATGCCAATGTTATTTTCAAATGAAGAATATGCAGATATTCATTATGTTTACGGTCTCTGTGATGGAAATGATTTAGCAGCACAAGGATATCGTAGAAGATATCCTAATAGAAGACTGCCTACGAGTGCAGTTTTCTTTAATTCGCATCGTCAGCTAAGGGAACATGGCACTTTCAATGCAAGATATGCAGCCGGCCAAGGAGCTGCCGTAGACCTATAAACGATGATGAACAAGTTCTTGATTTATTACAACAAGATCCGTCGTTAAGTGTGCGAAGTGTGCATTACGTACTGGAATATGTAGAAACTAGTTTTGGAGAATAATACGAGTAAGAAGTTTACATCCATATCATCATCAAAGAGTTCAAGCTCTAGGTAATGATTTTGAGGCTCGTCTAAGATTTTGTAATTGGGTACAAAATAACCAAAAGCTGCCGAATATTTTATGAACTGTTGAAGCTTCTTTCACACGAGATGGTATCAATAAATATCATAATTTTCATGAACGGGCTGTAGAAAATCCTCATTTAGAAGACGCTCGCATTTTCAACATAGTTTTAGTATTATTATGATAGCTGGTATTCTTAATGATGGTCTGATTGGAACATTTGGACTACCACACCGTTTGAATGGTGCGAATTACGAATATTTTCTAGAAAACTCTTCACTCTTATTACTGGAAGATGCACCATTAAATATTGGACGTGCAATGTGGTATCAACACGATGGGGCAACAGCATATCAATGTCTTCGTGATAGAGCTTGGCTTAATGCACATTTTCCGAGAAGATGGATTGAAGTAAGAGGACCCGTAGTATGGCCACCGCGTTCGCCCAACCTGACTCCTTTAGATTTTTATCTTTGGGGTCACATTAAACAGATTGTTTGTAAAACTGAAATGCACACGGTAGAACAATTACGGCAAAGAATACAGAAGGTGCCGATATTATTAGGAATAACTCAGAAATCATATTAAGAACGTAGCGATCTCTTCTGCGACGTGCGACTTTGTGTATCGAACACACTGGAGATAATTTTGAACAAGTTTAAGTTTAAGTTTTCCATTGGGAAATAGTTAACGTTACTTGCTGTCGAGTTATAGTTGCAAAATTATAAGAAACTTTAACAAAATCTACAATATATTCTGCTAAAAAATAAAATATGACATGACATAAATCCATTAGTGGATCTTCCGATATAAGTATGAATAATCCGTTGAAATATGCTTTAGATACAAATACAAGACCTTTGTGTAAAAAACTTAGATCCAGGTAATACTAACACTGATCATCAATGTCAGATTATCGGATAAGAGCTGCACTGGGGCTTCCAGACTTTCAGGGGCTTCAAAACACAAAAACTTGTATCTTATTATCTTCTTAAAAGTTTTATAAGTTATTGAAACTAATCAATGTTCGCTATATTCCTCTTTCCTAAGAACGTTCAGTTTACCAGATTACTTAATTCGCTTGGAAAAATAACAAAAGTCGGCATTTATCATGGGTATACCATAAACAATAGTAATATACCAAGAACTCATAATCTTAAAGGGTGTTCACTTGCCATACGTTGGTAGTTTTACGTATTTATCAGCTGGTTGAACGTATGTTACATAGGCTTTATCTTTCAAAAAATTTTGCTTAAAGCTTCAGTTTTGCTATTAAAACAAAATCTACATAATACACATCAGAAATGACTGTAGCTATTTTGTGCATTGTAAAAGTTAATTTTTAAGTTTGGGATTAATAATGGTGTTAACCAGCCGTGAAAGAACTGAAATTCTTGTAATAGGTTATGGAGACAGAATCTGATACAAAACATTAGAACTAAAACCATGGTTACCATTAAAGAAATCAACGCCGGCCGAGAATCGAAACCGGATTTATCGCGTGGCGCTTCAAACATCAGACCATTTGAACACTCGTTCTATAATGTTATTTTGACTTATATTAATGACAACGAATTAGGCTTTATAATTATTTTATAGATTCATTTAAACTAAACAAATTTATGTCATAACGACGGCAATCGACAACAGTTGGCACAAACTGATTTGTAATTGCAAAACGCCGCCTATAAAAGTGTGTGGGAAGACAGCATCGGTGCAACTCTGTTGGCCGCTATGTGATTTCCAGAAGTATTGTTGTTTTCTTTTACATTTTACGTTAATACTGCACCAATTTGAACTGACGGACGAAACTCAAAACAATTTTAAATTTATTTTATGACAACATAAAGGAAACGATCTTTGAAGCTGTGTTTAAGTTGCTTCTAAACATTGTTTAACATCGTCGAGCCAAAAAAATATTTTCAACAGAGCCTATGAATAGGGAGCACTATCTATTACAATCTTTCTAAAACTAATATTTGTAATATTTCAAATATCCTAGATATCAATCTGATTCGTCATAGCAGACTAGTTAGTCTGTATATTGAAACTTTTTACAGTTTATACAATCATAATTTTAAATCTGTAAAATATGAAATATTTCTAGGATAGTGAGAAACAAAATGTAAAGGCTACTCCAAAAACCATTGTCCTAATTTTAGAACACATTTGGTAAGTGTGAGCTTATTAAAAATTATAGCAAATAAGCTTGGTGGAACTCTACCACATGTATTTAATACATTGGTGTTTTATTATCGAGACCATAGATTGGAACATGTTGTCTATGGTAAAATTGTTTTATTACCCTGACGCTCCCTTTTTTTAATGGATCACCCTGCAAATATTATGTTAGTTGACTAATTGCAATTTTTTCTGTAAGGCGAAGAAGTGCTTCTTCTACGAAAATATAAGAATATAAAATAGACTTGGCTACAGTTTTTCTATGTACAGTAGGACAATTACGTTTACCTCATTTTTACTATTTAGAGCACAGAAATCGGAATTTAAGGGGTTAAATACCCATAGAATGGTTTTGACATAATCTGTATAGTTTATTTTAAGGAATTAAAAGCTTAGCAAAGTACTTCCTGGAATTTATAGAAATTCTTACATTTCATTGCGTGGGAAGTGCATTTTAAGGGATAAATTACCACGAAGATGCCTTTAATATACCTCTTACTATGAGACGAAACAAAACAATGTTTACATGTTGGGAGTCAAAAATGAATTTTAAAAAATTCAATGCCCACGCAAATCTGTTAAATAGCGTGCAATAAATAATATTTTTTATTATACCAGAATCATAATTTCTGTATTTCAAATTAAAAAGCTTACAAAAAATGGCTTTTAAAACACTAGTGCTTTAAAGTTGCCTAGGTAACAAGACAACATTCACTTGTTGGCCATCGAGCTGGATAATTTTTCGTATTCCTTGCAATACGCTTGTTTAGATTCCGCGGGGACTAATCGCTGTTCAGCTTGTTCGGCTAACATTCTCATCTCGGATAAAATATCCTCGTTTTAGTTCATTGTGTAATTCACGAACACAACGTCGAAACAAACTTCACAAATCAACAAATTTACAATAAATATGCATAGCAACGAAACAACAACAATTGCTAACCGTTTCTATATCAAAGATTAATAACATAATGACAAGATCACTTCGAAAACGGGATTTCAATTTCAATTTTTTTGTTATAATTTTCTGATTGTAGTGCAGGTATAATAGAAAATAGTGTACAATACTTGTGTATAAGAGCCTTTAAAGCAGTGCTCCGTTAACAGGCACTCGGCTTCGCCTCGTGCTTTTAAACACGTCGCGCGTGCTTTAAAGGCTTGCTTATACACTTGTATTTGAATATACTATTATACATAATTTATAGCTTCCTAGGGGATAGAAAGGGCAATCTAATAGATAAAAAACACATGTGGATGCTTTTCAATATAATTTTTATGAATACAGTTCGAAAGACGACATTTAGACAGATCATTCATATTAAAGACGTACAAAGTGCATTTTAAGGCGCGGATTGTTCGTGGCTTTACCAAAATTACAGTACATAGAATGGAAGAAAACAATATGTGTGAAAATGATTTCTTGTTGTGGCTTTTTCTGGCATAAAAGACGTATGATAGTTTTAATAAGCGTATCTTGGCAGAGGTGTAACTGTTAAATCGTAACAATGAATGGATGGATTCTAATGTTTGCTGATATTTACTCCACGAATCGATGGCGTGTAGGTTGCTACAACTTAAAGAGTTCGTATTTCTTATTATCATGTAAGTTAAATTAAAGTAATGAAAGAGTGGAATCTTATATTAAGTTAATTTACAAGTTAAGGAGTTAAGAATAATATTTTCTGACAAATCCTTTCACATTTATAGTATGCTCGTATAGTTGTCAATAAAACTGTTTTCTAAATATTGCGGTTACTAGCCCCCTTGTATATTAATTATGTTTATCGTTATGCCTTTCCAAGACCCGAGGCTCGTCGCAGAGCGGTGTTTTTAGGTAAGATTTAGGAAAATTTGGGTAGTGGGTTGCGAAACGGCCGAAGGGATGGCTTCTCATACGGGTTCGGAGTTCGCGCGTGCGGTATAAGTGAATTAACAGTATATGTGTATTGCTTAGTTGATAAATGCACTGAAGGGATGTATACCTATGTATTGGGTACCTGTAAGGTAGTGGAATTGAGCGAGATGAGTAGTTGTTGATTGAAGCTGTAGATAATGTTTTTGCTTATGTAGTACTGCTGAGATAGTACTGTTAGTAATTTAATTACTGTGTTCTTATGATTGAATCCTCTGGTACTATGCTTGGGAGCCAGTGAGCTCTCCAAGATTCCTGGGGGTTGTGTACCCGCGCAGGATTCCGTTTTAAGCTGCTTAATGCTTGGGAGAGTCGGTGATTGGGCCTAATCACTCGGCTTTACCTCCACCTGGTTGACCAGCCAGTGATCTCTGCATTACACTCTGCAGAGTGGCCCGTGGAAAGCCTGTCTCTCACTCTTTTCTTTGTGATGCACGTACGGCGGCCGGCGGAGGTCGGTTGGTGATCACAATGACATGGGGGAACTGAACTCATTGATCGGTGGTAACATTCGGTTACCCGGTACCCGTTACAGGTTAGGTATATCAGTCAAGATCTACTAAAGACGGCTCTGTCAAGTACACCTCACCCTGAATGAGAACTACTAGAGCCGATCCTGTCATGGTGCCAAAGGTGAGCTACAAGATGCGACGCGGGATCCCACGGGGGGACACCCGACCCCCTGTAAGTACAAATGTAGAAGTTGCAATGCTAATGTAGTAATGTATTATTGCTTGTGTGTTCTATACTTTGCTGCTGTGTGCTGAAATGGGGTTGCGACTGTTTGTGTGTTTACTTTATGAGTACACCGCGTACATGTCTGAAGCTGCCAAATTCTGAGTTTCCGAGAATTTGGTCTTGATGAATACACATAACCGATTTTGAGACCCTATCGGTGATTGTTTAGTTATTCATTATATTTACTTTGTAAAAATTCCCACCGCCCGTCCCGTTGCGAAAAAGACCCTTCTACACCCACCTAAACCGGTTATCTTTATTGGTAAAAAAAATACGTCGTTGTTTCTATATACGACTAGGGGGTGCTGTACAAATGTCTGGAAAATGAACTGAATAAATTAAAACGATTATGTTAATTAATTTCAGTGAACCCTCATAATTTTATTAACATATATGAAAGCTGTGTCGACATATATAAATATATTTATAAATATGCGTAACCGCTAACTAATCATGTAAATATTTCCAGTTTTCTAGTAAGATACTATTATCCTGGGCTGACTAGATGGGATAAGAGAGAAGGATATGTAAACAGTAAACAAACTTGCAGAGTCTACGACCTGTTTTAAAAACATTTACTAATATAACCGGGGTGATTAAACACAAGCATGCATGCAAACCCGAAGGAATATTTGAATGCAGAATAGTAATGTAGGGATTCCGATGTCAAGTAGGCGAAATTTCTTGGAAGGACTCATTACGCGGCATTCCTGTGTCATGCCATCTCGTCAGCCGATTACAATATTTAGTGAAATGACTCTGCAAAACTGCTTCGTCGGCGATATTGCAACACACTTCTAATATTCCCTAAATTTTTTTATTTTCATTAATAATTATACTGGTTGCATGCATGCAAATACATACGAATGTGCGTGTTAACGACAAGTTGGCACGTGTAGAAGGAATATGGAATTTATTTATAAACTAAGTGGCTGAAGCTACAGGTTTGCTGGTTGTTGTTCTTTTATTTTACCTTATTCTGGTGAAAAAAAGATTGAAACCGTTCAACCTACAAACAAATTCCACATATCGCGCGAATCCAGCTTAAAAGATTGATTAGTTATTGCCAATTCCATTTATAAAATTAAATATTTACAGATTTTACATATCAAGGTGAACAGACAAATTGATTGCTTTTATTTTAGGCTTTTTCCTATTGGACTATGTATTTTATGAATTCTTTTTAACTATTTTGATGTTTCCTTACAGAATATCGCGTCGCAGGAGGACCATGGGGATAAAATTCTCTAAAAACTGCCTACAAAAGCTACTAAATGAGGATCAAAGGTACTTAATGTCAAAGCGCAATGCGATAACGTTCCTCTTAAAATTGTTTTAACCGCCAAATTTCTTTTCATCTTTAATATTTTACGTCAAGCTTAATTTGACGGCAAGTTGTTTGTTTTATCAACTTGGAATTGAAGGAAAATCCGGTACAAAGGAACTTGAACACTATATACATTTTAAATTTGCGTTTACTGCCAAATTATATTCGTGGTTATAGAATATAGTGAGCATAGTATGACAGTTATGAACGATACACTCTTAAACATAGTCATCTTTCTGTCTATATCTGTATTTTTAAAGCTAGAGGTATCTTTATCTGATCTGTAAAGTGGAGTTGCCAGTAAAGTAACAATCGAATATCATAGTAATACATTATCTTAACGTTTTGTGCGGCAATGATTTATTAGTTGCATAATCTGATATTATTTGTTAATACTGAAACTGGTAATAGACATTGTTGTCATATGTACTAATATTTAAGATTTTGATTGGTGTTTTTACTACAACATTGCATAAATTATACTGGAAACTGAACATTCAAGATCATAATGTCAATTTATAAAGTCTAAATTACGATTTACAAAGCCACATTTACTCCTGCAAATGTATCACATTTTCAAAATTGTCATACTCAAATAATCGGAATGAATCGATATATCCCAGCGTAACCCAAACATTTCCAAACACAGACTGGCGATTTGAATTTTTTTTTCGCGGGCTGCCTTTGCGTTTTGTTAATAAACATTCGATAATTGTACTTACGAGGCGGCCGTAGGATAGAGGTTAGCGCGTTAGACTTCTACGCTGAGGGTCCTGGGTTCAATTCCCAGTACCGGAACATCGGATTTTTAACGGCCGTTCTCCCTCGCAAGGCAACGGCAAACCAGCGAGGTATTCTGCCTAGTAAATCTTCTCTGGAGTAGAAGTGTTTACACTTCCCGTGGTTCGGAGCCCACGTTAAGCTGTAGGTCCTCTATGTCTGTGGCACTCTAAACGCACAACACAGGTATAGGAGAGAAGATCGCTACGTCTCGCAAGAGATAAAGCACCCTAAGAAGAAGAATTGTACTTACAGTCTTAGGAAATACTGATATAGTTGAACTAAACTTTTAGTAGCGAATATTAAGCTGTTGACTTAAAGATAAGCTGCTAGTGTTAGGGTCGCTACAGGTAGGCGATCATGAATGTACTTAGGAAAATTTCCGAATGAATAAATAAATATGTAATACTATCAGAAATGCTTAAAATAATACTTAATTTAATAAATTACGTACTATACACATTTGACACGCTTTTCTAATATTATTAAATGCAAATCTACATTTTATTTTACTTGTTTAATTTATTCAGACTCGATGTCACTAAATTCTGAGGTATCAGAAGATCAGTCAACTTCTAA
>JABXWE010008481.1:0-31180 GCA_014611495.1 Limonius californicus | reverse complement strand
CGTTTTTATTGGTAGAACACGACCGCAAAATGCCATTTCTTTAACTCTTCAACAATTTCACAAAAGCAAAAAAAACTAATTTTTTTCTCATTTTTGGAAGCGTGTAACTTTTCAAGGACAGGCCTAAGAGCTTTTGTTTACATGTAAGGCCCCATTTAATTTTCGACAAGGAATCACCCCCTAAAAACTTTCGCACTTATTTGGAAACACCCTGTATAGCTTGGTAGCAAGAGCATAAAATAGGAAGGGAACCGAAACCGTAGAAGATCCCCCATAAAAGACCGCGAGGGGAAAGACAGAAAGTATAAATCAAATCCTCTTTTACCGCTAAAGCAGTGTCGATGTGCCGTTTCACACCGGGTTTGGTTTTTTTCGCTATACTGTGGGAGGTAATGCGGCCTGCGGCCTTTCAACTATTGCGCTCCCACCTATTTTTCATTTTGCATTCCGTTTTTCCGTTTGCACTTATTGGAACTTCTAACCCCACTAATGCCTCTCATGGTGTTAATGTGACATCCGGGACCGACTGTTTAACATACCCATGCCATAGTACGAGGCGCCGCGTTGAACGCAACCTTGGGACCCCCATTCAACTGCTGGCCAGAGCAAGCGCGGCTTAATTCTGGTCAGCCAACGATAATGGTGTTTCACGCTGCGCCAACCCTACTTAAACGTATCTTGATATATACTGAAGAATATTCATAAACTTATATGATATGGAGGAAGGAGTTGAGTCGGAGTTTTATTGCTAGAGTTTTAAAACGAAAAAAAATTTATCCGTATAATATATGGTTTAGGATCCGTTAGAAGATTCTTTAGATAAAGGGATTCAGTTTTTATATCAAATGGTCCATGCAGCTATCTGGTTTTTTAATAAAGCCCAAAATGTTGGCCATGGAAGTGTTATCAATGTAGGATCCCAGATTAGTTACGGACAACATGGGAAACTGGGGATTTTCTGCAACTACCGTGATGTACATGTGCTTATTTATACAGGAATGTCTTGTAGCGATCGTAGTTGCGTGAATAATTTTCTCCTTGTCAACCAAGAGAAATTGTTTTATCGTTTTCGAGGACGATTTCCAAATAAAAATTTTGTTCCATATTTAAGTGATGTTTCCAGTGTCTACGATGGTTATTTATTCATCCTTGCTTTCTCCTTGCTAAACATTTGAACATTCTTATCTGCACTAATTCTTTAACTTTTCAGGTACCATATTTTCTAATAAATGTATGTGTGTGTTCAGCAATACATTTATAAGGAGAGAATTAATTCATGCTGCGGTTCTTGTTTGAACCAGTCACACTATTTACAATTTTAAAACAACTTAACACAGAATTGATGTTATAGCATTCTATTATTGTACATGTATTGCAATAAAACAGTAAATATAACTCTACTGTTACGTTTCACACTGAAATTAAACACAAAAAAACTAGGATATCAGTAAACACCAGCAACAATACAAACTAATACCAAAGACATCTACAAAAGTAAGAGGCCATCTTAGAAAAATTAAATTAACTAATGAAATCTTAAATATATCAGGAAGTAAGACTTTGTAAGCTTCTACTCTGCTCTCTGGCAGTTTAATAAGCAACTTTGTAGGTCGATTTAGCTGTTCTGCACCGTCAGCTATGGATAGCCCGTCTAGTTTCTTATTGTTTTGTTATCTTAGAGACTTGATGCTCCCTTCAAACCAATTTGCAATTAAATAATAAAATAACAGCTCGTTGAATGCCACCTGGGAGTCAGTCTTAATGAAATCCTGCTATTTCTCAACATGATTAGGGCGAGTATGATAAGTTCCCTGATTTTGGTTTCGGACGCTGTATTAAAGTGGTTGAGGGTTGCTTAGATGACATTGACAGGTTTGATCTGTGAAATTTTAAAACGCATCACTATAGTACAGGAAATATCTATAGGTTTCTAATGAGATCCAGCAGTTAAAAAAGCAGTTGCTCAGTTCGACTTTGTTAATGGCCGAGTATGGACGATTTTCTAATCTGGATGCATCTAATCTATCAAATGTCTGTGTTTAAATAAGTAATCACTTTCTCTTCGATTTAATTTTCCACTTCTAACACGAACTACTTGCACATGGATGAAATTGTGCAAAGAAGAAGTTTATATTGGAAATGATTCTTGAAATCATTTGTACCAACGACATCATCCGCTTTGCTGTTAAAGGAACATGTGACTGCACTATTAATGCAAATTAGGACGCAACAGATCTATTAGGATGCAGTAAATAGGAAAATTGTACCTAATATCTAAGAGATTCATAAACCCGTGTTGTAGTTTCTATTGCCATTATTACGGTGAGTCTAATAGTAAGCAAGTAACTATCCGCGTCTTATTCCGCCCCCAGGAAAGGTTTCAGGTTTGTAAAAATAATTGAAATTCTTTCATTCATATATTCGACAAAGTACAAAAATATGTGATACTTAGACTGCGAAGACCCATTGTGAAACCTTGTGCATTTGGGATGTTTCTCTACAAGACCTGTTGCCAAGTCAAATTAAAGCAGATTGGTTATGGGCATATTCTGTATGTCCTGGGGTGCCATAATACCGACTGTTAAGTATTAGTGCCTGAAGATTAGAACTGTTAGGCAGTTTTTTAGCATGTGGTAAGCACAAATTTGCAACTGGGGTTGTTGACTAGCCCCAGAGTTTGAAGGTGGTTGTGAAAAGGGCGATAACCTAATCGACATGCTACTCTAATTTGTGTCCTGCTAAAATTTTGAAGCTGTTCAGATGGACATGGAGAAGGTTGTGCAATACACAGATTCAACTGTTGCACAAGATTGTGTAAGCCTCAAATGAACTGGGACTGTTTTCGATTTTCAGATTGGCGAATGTGAAGGGACATTCGAGGGCTGGCTCGGGGCCAATAAGTAGCTGCTGATAGCCGGAAACCCATACGTTGTTAACTTAAATATGTGAATCGGGTATTCCAAAAGCCCGCGTACACTGCTATATCAAACTGGTACAAGTTTCAACAGATCCAACAGTTTTGATGGTCGCTTAATTGTCAGGGCACGCATAAATATTGTAGCTTAAAATTGAGAAACTACAGAACTGGTAATTAATACTGCGTAAAGGAAAATTGAAATAATTTAATCAGGTTTCTGAATGAGGTTTAATTATCACAAATATAGTTCTTTATGATCGGTTTTAAAAGAAGTGAATCATCGCTTCATAGTATTCTACCTGACAATGAAAATATGAAACGTTAAGTTAATCTGTATTAAGTACCTTCCATTTTAATACTCAGTATAGGGACATTGAAAAGGACAGGTACTGCTTTGTATTTTTTGAATTAATTTCTTACTTTAAACCTTTACTATATCAGCGACACTTATTTCCTCATCACTGGTAGTGTATGAGTGTGGTCCAAACTAGGGTAATCAAGTTGTGAGCTACCACTCTCCAGTATACATTGACTACACCGGTTCTAGAATTTCTTAGTTAGAGATATACTTAAAGTGGAGATCTTATAATAAGTTGTTCTATACTCTGCTCAGTCTAAATTAACTTCGGCGTAACTTTAAACTCTGTTCTTATTAACGTGTTTGTTAAAACTAGACAATTTCTCTAAAGTTATTCGAACAAACCGAAAAGCTTTTAAAGGCCTCTTCGGTTTATTCGAATAACTTTAGAGAAATTTTTTCTCAATATATTTATATATATTTATAAGAATCATTTAATGCACTGCAGCAACCGGTATTTGGCACTCGTAGCTCGTAGGTATTGAACTTTTCCTCTAAGAAAAGGTTTCTCCGCCCCATTTAACCCACTGGCTCTAGATATCCCAACAAAAAGAATTTAAATGGTTACATCCATTTTGTGGTACCTCATTGAAAAGCTCTTACAAAATGCAGGTCAACAGTAGTAAACATTTTTTGTTCCGACTCGTTTTAGAAATATATAATGGCTCCCAAGATCTTCAGAGTCTGACTCCGTTAGACTTCTTTCTATGGGGTCTCTTAAATTGTATACAAATCTCAGCTTCAATCCATTGCATAACTACGACAAGTAATGGGTGAAAAGTTTCGAGCTATTCCACAACAAATCTACCAAACAGTTCGGACAGAATTTGAGAGTAGATTTTACTATTGCCTACACAGCAATGGAAATCGCTTTGAACATTTAAACTAATTGTAATGTGCGAGTCCTTAAGCCTAGTTGTTTCATATTTAATTTTCAAGATAGCATTTTGGATTGCATACTTTATACTTTTGGTTAATTCAATTTAGACCTTGCTTGAATTTCGTTTCATCCATTAGTATATTTCCGGTTTAGGAAATGGCTATTTGTTATTTCCGCGTGGCATTCATTATTTTTTAGTTCTCATAAAAGTGCACGTGTTCTTGGATTTTTTTAGAAGTCGTTTTAAGAGTTGGGAAGTTTTCCGATTTAATTTTCAATACCGCTATTGTGGAATTTTAGATATCGATAGTAGTAATACGAATTCCAGGGAGTTATCCTGATTTTTGTGCCAATCTCTTTGAGAAAGTTCTCTTCGCCGGTTTTACATCTTTTGGTAAGCATGAAAAAACCCAAATCCTGTTGTTTGATTTCTAAGAAATTTGAATTTATTTAAGCGAACACGATATGGCCGAAGATATC
Source organism: Limonius californicus (assembly GCA_014611495.1). Lineage (NCBI taxonomy): Eukaryota > Metazoa > Arthropoda > Insecta > Coleoptera > Elateridae > Limonius > Limonius californicus. Next base: position 26,545 of record JABXWE010008481.1, on the reverse strand, counting down.
TATCGTCAATTAAAATAAAGGAGACCCTGGAGATATTCCGACACGATCGGAGTTTATCTTCCGCATGCTGAACACAGCTGATGCAGCACAGTTCGAATTATTAGCGGCGTTGATAAGCATTACAGGTGTGTCTGTTCCGATTATATTTAATTCTTAAATACATTTTTGGTTGTATGAGGGAAATTCGAAAACTGTAATTTCAATCAGGAAGCGGCCGTCGTCAACATTATTCTTTATCTATAAATTGATGGTTGGATAATTAAGTTTTATAATTACTGTGATTTCAGTTCCAATAAAAGATAAATTTTATTCTTAGTTTATAATTTAATACAGGTGGCGCCTAGGCTTATCTACCCTCCCGTTTTCGATTGTAGCTGGTCGAAGCCTGTCATTGATGCCTGGACCTGGCAAAGTTGATTTTAGTTGGCTGCATTGCTCCTAGTTAGTATTTGTTTTCTTTGTCTTTTTTAATTCCTTGGCGTTACATAATATTTTGAAATTTGAATTACAATAAGTGGTGCAGAACTTTGCGACATTCATTTTTAAATTTCTCAATAACGATCCGGGGAAAATGTTTGCTACTATTGAATAGCATTTTATAAGAACTTTTCAATTAGGTATCACAGAGGGGTCGAATGGAGAAAGCTACCGTATGAGTTGTGACGCTCTTTACTTTTACTCGGCTTAACGGGGTCAATTGCACGTCTGCTTATTACGTGCAATTGCGGAGATTGCCTCGGGCTCCAGATTTGTTACGAAGTTTACTCTTCCGGAACAGCTTCGTAATCCTGGGATGGATAACGAAGACTTGGGTAACTGCAGTTGAAGACGTCGGTGTCCAGGGGTCTGTTTTATTTACCTGCACTCTCGAGAAGCGGTCTTAAGTACCTAAGTCTGCTCGGTTGGTAAATGATCAAAACAGGAAGGTTTAATACATATATTTGGCAGTTAGGCATACATTCACAACAACAATAACAAACAAATGGTATCAGATACAGTAGCAATTCGGTAGCAAAATATGATAGCAATACGGTAGCAAACAATAGCAAAATACGGTAGCAATACGGTAGTAAACAGTAGCAAAAGTACGGTAGCTATACGGTAGCAAACAGTAGCAAAAATACGGTAGCAATACGGTAGCAAAATATGGTAGCAATACGGTAGCAAAATACGGTAGCAATACGGTAGCAATACGGTAGCAAAATACGGTAGCAAAATACAGTAGCAAGGCAGTAGTACGGTAGCTGCACAGTAGCGGTCAGACGAGGACGCTGCTATGTCAGATGGGAGTTTATATATTTCGGCACCCGGTGGGTTCAAACCCCGGTATGAACGGACTCTAAACGGTTCTCTCTCTTTAATAAGACAAGTAAATAAAGTGGAATACACCGCCTCAGGTCAAACGCAGCGATGGTGCACCCCTGAAGGAACCTTACGTCAGGACAAACGCAGCCGTAAGGGGGAGAGAGAGAAACGGGATTGGAAAAAGCACCACCTCAGGTCGGTCGCAGCGATGGTGATTTCCAGAAGGAACCTTACGTCAGGACAAACGCAGCCGTAAGGGGGAGAGAGAGAGAAACGGGATTGGAAAAAGCACCACCTCAGGTCGGTCGCAGCGATGGTGATTTCCAGAAGGAACCTTACGTCAGGACAAACGCAGCCGTAAGGGGGAGAGAGAGAAACGGGATTGGAAAAAGCACCACCTCAGGTCAAACGCAGCGATGGTGATTTCCAGAAGGAACCTTACGTCAGGACAAACGCAGCCGTAAGGGGGAACGAAAGGTGCAAGAGAGAGAGGAGCAGAGAGAGAGTGAGAGAGAGAGAGAAAGAGAGGGTGCGAGATGTGTATTGGGTGAGAGAGAGAGAGAGGGTGTGAGATGTGTATTGTGTGTGAGAGAGAGAGAGAGAGAGAACGGTATACACAATGAACGAAATCAAACAGTGCCGAAAAAATACAAACTCTTACCCAAGCGGCGTCTCTGGGTTGGAGCGTACCTTACTGTCTTCTTCGCTGGTAGACTGGAACTCTGGATCGGTGGAGGTAACTGAGCTTTTAATGCTCGAGGGGCTGTATTTATACCCGCTGGCTAACGGTGTTTACAAAATTCGGTTTAATTCACGCATATCCGCCAAGAGTGGGATACACCTCGGTGCCCCACCGCTTTTACGTCGAAGAAGCGATTATCAGATCTTCGAGCGTAAATGCAATTCAAATAAACCAAATTATGGTTTCGGACGTGATTAGTAAAGTCAAATAATCATATAAAAATGCTACCGGCAATCAAACATAACTCTAATAATCGGTACAAAATAAAACGGAAGCTATTCCTGCTAACAAACTAAAATATGAATTTATAATATTGCCAAACGGCGAACAATAAATAAATTACCTTATTCGGTTCTAAATATAAATTTAACGGCACATAATTGTATTCAAATAACTCGGTAAACATTCCTAAAACGAAAGCAAATAAAAATAAACGGTGTTTGAAATCATTCCCCATAATGATATCTAACTAAAGCAGCCTCTGATAAGGATAACAATTTAGCACGGGAATGCAACATGTGGTGATACGGTGCATAATAAACAAAATACTTTGAGCGGCTATGAAATGTAAAACATAAATCAACGGTTAGTAATTACATTTACATGTATCGGTGAATATGCAAATAATACGGGGTGCATTCGGAGAATCATCGGTCGGTATACAATAAAATAACCCAAAATCAAACTAATAAACTTCTAAACGGTAAATGGCATGTAAACAAATTAAACGGAGTTCTAAATTACAAAATAAACATAAAAAATAGTAACGCTTCGTTACAACACATTACAAATCGAGGCAGTTGGGAGGTTTGATACAAAACAAACAGGAACGCGTGCTACATCTATCAAACCTTCCCGCTACTATTGACCGACATTTTAATATATTACTTACATACTTTCTAAGCAATTTTCGTATAATTTTTATTGTTTAAATCAAATATTTATTTAGTTTTTTCGTTTTAACTAGATGCCATTCAAGTGGAAAACTAAGAGCGCACCGCGTCGAAAGTACTCTGAGGAAGATATGAGAAATGCAGTTTTGGAAATTGTTGAAGATAATGCCAAAATATAATATTGATAAAATGGCACTAATGAGATACGAGGTAAGATCAAAAAATACGGTGAATGAATTTTTATAGCACCATCTGCTGACGCTACATCCATTTGAAGTAATAAGTCCGATAGCCTGATCCTTTAAGATAGTCAGTGTCAAGTTTGAACAAGTTGTGACTTGTCAAGCGCTTCCAGAACCGAAAGAGTGAGGTCGTGTTTACCGTGTCTGTCGTGTATCGTGGATTTTGAACAACGCGTGAACATTACGTTTTGTTTTAAGATGCAAAAAAGTGCCAAAGAAGGTCATGAAATGTTACAATCAGTGTATGGCGATAATGCAGTGACTCTGAAGACTGTATACAAGCGGTATGAGCGATTTAAAAGCGGAAATGAGTCGGTTGAAGACGAGAAACGGTCAGGTCGTCCTTCGACCTCAAAAACAGACGAAAACGTGCAAAAAGTGGCAAAAATGGTTCATTTAAACAGGCGATTGACTATTCGAGAGCTTACCGAAGAACTGAACATCTCATACGGATCCGTGCAAAGCATTTTAACCGATGATTTGCAAAGGAGACGAGTGAGTGCGAAATTTGTTCCCAGACTTTTGACTGCCGAACAGAAGGAAAATCGTGTGTCAGTTTGCACAGAATTGAAGAATCGTCTTGATGCAGATCCGGATTTCATGGCCAAAATTATAACTGGAGATGAAAGTTGGGTGTATGGCTATGACCCTGAGACGAAAATTCAGAGTTCCCAATGGAAAACGAGTGGCTCCCCTCGCCCTAAGAAAGCACGTCAGTCAAAGTCAAACGTCAAAGTCATGCTCAAGGTTTTTTTTTTTGATACTGAGGCATAGTGCGATTAGAGTTCGTTCCACGGGGAAAAACTGTAAACCCCGAATATTACAAGGGCGTACTGCAACGTTTGCGAAACGATGTACGGAGAAAGAGACCAGAAAAATGGGCTTCCTCCTACCTCACGACAACGCGCCGTGCCACAGCTCGCTTCTGATCCGCGAGTTTTTGGTCGAAAAAAAAAGTTCCTGTTTGTCCACATCCGCCTTATTCTCCGGATTTAGCACCATGCGACTTCTGGCTCTTCCCAAAAATAAAAACCGTGCTAAAAGCAAAACGTTTTGACACCATTCCCGACATTGAGAGGGCAACGACGGAGCAGCTGAAAGCCGTTGCGAAAGAAGCCTTCCAGAAATGCTCCCAAACATGGAATCACCGTTGGGATAAGTGCTTCGCTAGCCAAGGAGAGTACTTTGAAGGAGATTAATTTAAATTTGATGTAATCTTATTATTTTGTTCGTAATAAAATTCATTCACCGTATTGTTTGATCACACCTCGTATGCAAATAAATACAAACAAGATCTGAATATAAGCTTCACACCCAATTAAGTACTTAACTCCCCATTTTTAGCATCCAGGAAGAAAGTACGCTTCTAGATTACCTTTTAACGAGCGCAAAATTGCACTACGAGCTAACTCCCATTCAAACCAGAAAGCTTGTGTATTTATTATTTGCAAAAGAAAACGTTAAGACAATTTTCGAAAACTGGTTACAAAATGAATCAGCATCTCATGGTTAAAGGGTGTCATGACACAACATCCTCATTCCTCAGTTATCGTTGCGTACTTCCGAAGCGCCAAGCTTAAGTAGGGCTACTGCTTTCAACAAATATAACGTCAAACAATTTTTTGAAAATTTGCAGTCAATTTTCGAAAGAGATCCTTTAGGACCAGAATCCATATATAAAGTTGATGAAACAAGACTTATACACAAACCACCCAAGATAATTTGCCAAAAAGGCCGGAAACAAATTTCTAAAGCTACATCCGCAGAACGTTGTGAACTAGTTACCCTATGTTCTGCTACCAATGAACTGGGAAATTCCCCCCCACCATTTTTTATCTTTCCCCGTGCCCGACTTCATATTTCAGTTGTATTTATCTTCAACATTTCATAAAATTTGTAAACTGCACCACGGATCAAAAGTGCCTACTGATTCTAGCCAATCACGAGAGTCACATTACACCAGTCTCCTTAAATATCTGTAAAGCAAATGGAATAATACTATTAACATTACCACTCCACACAAGTCACCGCAACCACTTGATGTCTCAGTTTTTGGCCCTTTCAAACGTTATTATAGTGAACAAGTTGATGGATGGATGATTAACAACCCAGGAGAGACCATGAAAATTAAAAACAGACCGGAGATAGTTAATCTTGCATATCCCAAGGCATTTGTACCATTAAACAGTAGTAAAGAATTTTCTCATACTGGAATATACCCATATAATCCACATACATCCCAAGATCCTGATTTCGTAGGTTCAGAGGTTACAACCAATGTATTAGAAATGGGCAATAGTACTGAACTGAACAATGAACAATACCGAAATAGTGTCTAAAGAAGTAACAAATGTAGCATCATATAATCAAATGAACGTACTACAACCCACTACATCAACTGGGCATTCGTGTGAATATATGAAAGGTGTACAACAACAACTAAAGGATGCAGAGGTGCAGCCAGGTACTACCTCTTGTCAGGAAGGAACAAAGAGTCTTCACACTGAAAAGGATATGGATTTCAAATCACCAAAGGTCATTAAGAGTCCCGAGGAAATTCGTCCGTTTCCTAAAGCACCACCAAGAAAAAGGCAAGAGGGTAGAAAGCCTGGTAGAACAAGAATTCTCACAGATGCACGAAAAAAAACGAAATCGAGGAAGAATTTAGATTAAGGCAGGCAAAGAAAATATCAAGGCGGATGCACAGAAAATTAAACGTAATCTTTCAATACCAAAGGATTCGACTAAAAAAGATTCAGTGTTGGCGAAGAAAAATCAAAAGGCGAAAAGACAAGGCGCAGCAAGAAAAGCAAAACGGAATTGTTCCTACAAAGAAGGCACAGAAAGCGACAACAACCAAGTCGATTTTGAAAATGATGAGAATGACGCAGCATGCATTTATTGCAACTCCTTGTATTCTTGGTCTAAAACGAATGAATTTTGGATAAAATGTCAGCAGTGTAACAAATGGTGCCACGCAGATTGTGTAGGTGTTAACAAGGGTATTAAAGCATTTTATTGTGAACTTTGTGTATAATACGAATATACCTAATAATATTCCCATCATTAGCGATACATTATATTAGATTTTTTATGTTTTCCTTTATCGTAAATATATATTTAAGTTTACGAATTCGTTTGTTTTCGCATTGTATCAAATCTCCCTCACAGCGTATATCAAACCTCCCCCGCAAAGAGAGATTTGAGACGTTTTGCAGTGATAAATATAAATGCACTTGTTTATGTTAAATACTGAAATATCACTAACATTCATTCACTGAGCTTAAGGTTTATGTAATACACTAGGGTCAAAATTATTTTTAGAAACATTTTTGATTCAGTCAGAAATAATTTTCTGTGAAAATCGTATCAAGCCTGCCACTCTTCTCCTAATTGGATTTTTCTTCGGAAAACGGCGAATTAGATGTTTTGAAACAGCCAAGAACGAACATCACAGACACAGAGTTTTGTTCAATTTGTTGTATTTAAGCCGACCTTCGTCGATTTTAAAACAGCAGGAACGTAAACGATAAAACTTTAATTAAATTACAGGATCAATTATCAATCCCTGAACTCTAAGTTGAACTCCTCACATAATATGTGATCACCGCAAGGTTCTCAACCGATTCCTACCGTTCGCCTCACACCAGCGGAAACAGAACTTAGAAGAAACCGTGAAACACGTATAGTCAAGGGCATCATTCCAAGAAAGTTGTCGCCGATGCAGTCGATGTAGACCAAACACATTTCAGTAATAATATTTAACAAGAACGGAAGGTGGCCTAAGATGCTTTATTTAGAAATTAAAATAAAGAAGTGAATTTATCAATTCTACACATTTGAAAGAAAATTGGATGAACGAAGTCCCGTAATCGAAGGTACAACGAAATGAATTAGAATACAAACTTTTTTTATTTAATAGTTCTACTTATTTAAAAAATTTAGATTTTGTAAACTTTCACCGACTTTTACAGAGAACCAGATATTCTAGTGGAAGAAATGCGACACACTACTACTAAATTATCAATCCGAAAATCTCCAGATATGGACTCAATCACAGCAGAAATACTCAAACTAACTCCAGAAAGCTACATTAAGATAACACATGATATATGCCAACTCATCTGGCAATCAATGGAATGGCTTCAAAAATGGACAACTTCAATACTAATACCACTGCATAAAAAGAGCCCCACTAATAACTGCGATAACTTCCGCCTATTACCACTAATACCACACATAATATATGCCAACTCATCTGGCAATCAATGGAATGGCTTCAAAAATGGACAACTTCAATACTAATACCATTGCATAAAAAGGGCCTCACTAATAATTGCGATAACTTCCGCCTATTACCACTAATACCACACATCAGCAAAGTAATGCTATATATCATACATTCTGGACCACAACATTTCATATCCAGTCAAATATCTCCAGAACAAGCGGGCTTCGTCAAATGTACAGGCACCAGGGAACAAATTCTAAATATACGAAAAATGATAGAAAATGCCAGAGAGTACTATACACCAATATACCTGTGCTTTATTGACTACTCTAAGGCCTTCGATAAATCTAATATGGGACCTTCTATGGCCAGTCGTTGTCGAGATGGGAATACCAAAACATATCTCAGCACTTGTACGAATTGAAGAACAATATTCCTCTAACTGCACAATTAAAAGTGTAAGACAAGGCTGCATCCTATCTCCCGTATTATTTAATATATACAGCGCACATACAGGGTCCGGCAGTGAAACGGGATGATTTGAGATGGGGTTCAGAGCTCGTAAGGTGGTGGCGGGGACGAAGGCCGTTGGCCCCTCATCATCAGCACGGCCTACCATTTAATTTACAATGAATCGTTGGACGGGTGAACACACTGAACACCGCGGTTTCGCAGTTAAAGCTTATTATCAGAATAACGAGAGTTTCATTCAAACGCGTCGCGGTTTCCGACGTCATTTCAATATACCACGCAACCAGCCACACTGCAAGAATTTCAATGAATACTATGTTCCCGGACCGCGTCATTTCTCGAAACGGGGATATCACTTGGCCCCCTCGCTCTCCCGATTTAACGGCTTGTGCCTTTTTTTTGGGATCCCTTGTTACGGGCCAATTCTCGCTACGAGAATTATAGGACAAAGAAAATCGCACGTTGGCGTGCTAAGAAATTTTCAGTACGGCCAAACGCGCTTTTCTTGGACCCGCAAACAAAAAAAAGATGGTAAAGGCCAGCGGCTTTCTCAGAGGAGTAGGGAGGGTTCGTAAAATTGCTTAAAGAGAAAATAATGCTTAGAGTTGTGTACAGGATGCGTCGAAATAAGTGGGCGCCACCTTTCAAATCCAACTGATTACAAGGTTCTTGTGAAAGGCCAAGGACCACCAGCTTACGGGAAGGGAACCTACCTTTAATTGTGCCTCCACCTGTATAATTAAAGCTTGCAAAATCCTTACACAGCAAGTACAAAAGACACAATAAGACACAGTAAACTTTAAAACACATATAATGTTATGAATATTGGTTAAAATATGACAAGTTTAACACCAAAAATCCGAATTACAGAATCTTAATTCTTGAGCACTCAGAGAATAAAACTTGCCGTCGTTGACACACAATATTTATGTTAAAATGACTGTGTGGTCAAAGGCGTAAAGTTTACAGGAAATAATAGCATAAAATTAGCGTCTGTATATAATTAATGCAAAACGAACAGTGGCTTCAGGTCACTGTTAATATTTTTATCAATGTAACAACAAAGTCAATACGTTTGAATTTTGCAAGATACGCGTGCCAAGCCGAAAGTTACTTTCCACAAGCACAAAACTTGGTAGTTTTTACCTTTCGTGGATGAGAAGGCTTCGCACAAGATCAAGGTGTCGAATCCATGTAGAAACGGGAAGAAAGGGGTGGTTGATCCTGGGAGATGTTGACTTCGGCGATGCCAGACAGGGCTATATCCGAATAATCGAGAAGATCAACCCCCTGAGCTGCTCTATTTGAGGGGGGGGGCAAACTGCTTTCAACGATGTCAGGTGATGGGCAGACAGAAGGGAAATTCTCGAGAACGACGGAACGAACCAAAATCCAGGCACAGCACTTGTACGATTTATTTATTTATTTATTTCCCTTTAACCTCACAAAGATCCGAACTAAGTTCGTAGGAACAATTAAAACTTTAATTGTCCAAAACCATGGCGACCATTTTGCTATCACTTTTCTATAAATCCGACATTAATAAGTCGAGGATCTTTTGCACTACAGCAAAACACGGTACGATAGATCGTAAAAATAGCAACACGCCGCAAGGAAAAAAGGGAACGCTCTCCAGGGCTCAACCGTCGCTTCCGAAAGTCTGACTTCCACTCAAAAAAACATTTACGGGCCTCGACGGATGTTGATTTCGAGGACCGGAGTCCACAAGGCTCGGAAGTGAACTAACCCAAAATGCAATTCGGGCCTCACTTCTCCCAAACGATATTGCACAACCTGACGAAATCATACGGAATATTCTGGAAAATAATTTGTTGTTGACGCTCCGAATTCCCAGAAGCGTTCGAGGTCTCGCGCGAAAACAAAGGGGACTATTGATACATTTCTCGAACTTTGAAAGACAAAACAAAATACCGAAACGGCGGCCCAAAACAAGACTTTAATTAGAATAACGTTAACTAAATTTTCAAGTCAAAACAAAATAGCGAAAATAGTAACCCAAAATAAGAATTCAATTTAAAATAGCGATATTCATTCTAACGAAGCGGCAAATAAATTACGGAACTACTATAGTGTAGCGGCAAATTCTAAAATCACATAACACCCTAAAAACGAAAGTGTTTGAGGCCGATCCACCCAGAACTATTCAAGCCCTCAAACAATACATTCGGGACGAGATTGAAGCAATACCCGCCAATATGCTGCGTGAGGTCATGCAAAACTTCCAGGTTCGGCTCCAATAATGCATAAATTTCAATGGAGGATATTTGACGAACATAGTGTTTAGTAAATAGCTTCTTTTGTATTGTACGCCAAATGGCTATTCTTGTACTTAATATTTATACATGATAAATTAATAAAAATTTCGTTCTTTAAAAAATAATTAAATGTTGAAATCATCCCGTTTCACTGCCGGACCCTGTATAATGAGACTGGTCTTAGAAGAATGGAATTCCTATCGATGGCCAAAACATCTCAAACCTGCGGTACGCCGACGATACCGCCCTGAGCGCCAAGACTCAGGATGAATCAACCATTCTCATATAGAGACTCGAACGTAAAAGTGCAGAATATGGTTTAAAGCTTAACTCATCCAAAACAAAAATAATGATAATTGATAGGGCAAATCGGAATAATCCCATACATCCTCAAATCCATGATTACGAAATTGTCGATAAATTTGTATACCTAGGAGCTCTCATCTCTAATGACGGAAGCTGCGAACATGAAATCCACCGCACAATACACCTTGGTAAAGCAACTACGACACAATTGAACAAAATTTGGAAAAGCAGCGACATAACGCTCCATACTAAAACCAACATCGTGCAAACTTTCCTCCTACCTGTATTTCAATACGCCTCAGAAACATGGCCCATCCGCACAGCAGATGTCTTTGAAATGTGGGTTTGGTGGAGAATGGTTCGAATTCCGTGGACAGCACGAAGAACTAACGCTTCCATCCTAGCGGAAATACAACCGAAACAAAGACTTTTCTCTACTATATACAGTAGAATACTTAAATTTTTTGGACATATCACACGAGGGGAAAATTTAGAAAAGCTGGTTATACAAGGAAAACTCGATGAAAAACAGAGACGCGGAAGAGCATCAACTCGCTGGATCGATACCATTGAATCAGTACTGGAGACTAAAGTTGAACAAGCCGTCAGAATTACACACATTAGATAACGATGGCGAGAAGCAGTAAGGAAAGCAACTGCCACTCTGGAAGAAACATAAATAAATGAAATCCATAATCACCACCCATCTGACAAGAAGGACGTACTCGAGGAGGAAGAAACTTTCACCGACGTTTATTGAAAAGTCAACACTACAATATTTTAAAATATTTACGTAGCGATACTAACAACGGCGTGGTTGATTTACACTAGACTATCATTTTCAGAGTATAAAGCCAACTTCTACTCTTAATCGATTTTTTTTATTGTGTATATTTTATAAAAGTTACGTGTAACAGATTTCACCAATCGACAAACGCGCAGAGGAGTATAAAAATATCGATTGAAGTGTTTATTCGATGAAAAGATCACTATTGCATGTTATGTCATTTTCACAAACAATTATGAGTTTTTCTTTTATATTCTAGTTATGTTAACATGAACAACTATTAAATTCAATAAAGCTTATGCAAATATGGTAATTCGTTTTTCAAATGCATTAATCTCAAAATTTTCTAAAATTTCTAGTAGGAGAATTTCGACGATGAAAAGAAATGTAGGTAGCTATATATCGTCTCACATAATTTAAACAAAATCCTTACAGATGTTCTAGACAAATATTAGGATTTTTAAATTTCATAACGTTTACACGCCCAGTTTCATTACGAGGGAAGGAATTTTTCCACAAGATGTTCGTTTCGGAGCAATGATCACACACGTGTACGTATATACACCCACATACAGACATTCTTTGTAAGCCACGTCTACGTTCTAGAAGTTCAAAATGGACGTTTACCTCAATATCTCACATTGAGCTTTTTAAGGTAGCAATACATATTTAAATTCATAATACAGAAAAGTAGAAATTGGCGGCTTCAAAGCAAACCTACCCTCTAAATAACATTGGGCTTGGAAAGTTTGTCTCTCATTTTCGCCGTGATTATTAAACAGCAATTTTCCTTTGTCGAACAAATTTGTATTGTCAGTTTACAGCAACGGTTCCGCAAATTAGCACGCATATTTATTTTCCTTACAAAAGCCGCGCGAAAACCTTTGCGGGGCTTTTTAACGAAACTAAAGCAATTGCTATCGATCGAGCTCTGATTAAAAGCGCCGTGGTCGCTCCCGCAAAGCAGATTATGTCTTGTTTGATTTTGTGTAATATAATGAAACCTATTTTCTTTATTTTGCCTGGAATAAACGAGAGGTGCGTTCGGAACTTTACCTGACCTACATTATTACTCGTGACCTTGTTTAATGGGGAGCCCCAAGAGATTTTCCGGAAGAAAGGAAGCAATTATGAAATATTTATACGAAATTTTTGAGGCTTACTTAAAGACCATTGTTGAGATTTAATGAGTTTTGGTTACCTCAAATTGGATAAATATCATTAACCCCGGCGGTAATTTCTTTCGCATTTAGTGTGTTCGCAATATTCTGTCGATCTATAGCACAATATCCTGTTATTGTAGTATTTATTGGTTCTCCTCAAACGATAATAGTTTAACAGATACATGTTACACTGTAACTCTATTACAATCCGATGTGTGTACGTAACCTTGCACCTTACTTTATAGCTAAATTAATATTGATTTTTCCATACTGTTAGCGTGCTTTCCCAGATAATATCTCTTTTCTATACGTTTTATAGGCTCTCAATATTGTATTAAACTAAATTATGCACACTAAAAAAGTGCACGCCGTTGAAATAAGCAGTGAAAACGATGTTGTTGATTCCAGTTATCTTAAAAATCAGAAGTAATTGATTAACTCTTCATCATTCCCATAACAGTAAAATAATGCTATATTGTTACCTTCTATAGAAAAATGTACAGGACATGGTATAAATACCTACAATTCTCTGTAATACATTGTAAACTCCAACCGGTAACAATGCCATAAAATCAAATCAACTTAATTAAGCAGAATGCAGTATTATTGTACGTTATTAAGAAACTGCACGCTATCTGAATCCAATTTTATGACTTCACCACTTCCTCTACCTATTGGGAGTTACCGAGCTGATATCACATATGACAAGGTTTACATTTGCAATACATCATGTAGAAGGTATACAAGAATTGCAAATAAGCGGCAGATACGTTATCTAGGATTGTTGTGTGAAGCTTATAAAATTATTTAATATATTCCCAGGGCCCTATTAAGCATATATTTTGAATGTAATAAGAAATAATGTGCGAAACAGTTCTTTGATACGTCCCAAACTTCAAACTTGCATATTTAACAAAGTATACCCAGAGATTCAAGTTCGAATTTTACCACTCGAATTACAAAAACAGTAAGAGTTACAACATCGGTTAAATAAGTATTACATGCTAAGTAAACAAATAAAATAATTTAATTAAAAATTACATTCATTCAATAAAAGTGAATACTTTAAAATACTCTACTATAAATTAACACTTTCTTTTGTTAGGAGCGTTTTTAGTAGAAGCTTTTTATTCAACTGATAAACACGATTGTTTCGCAGAAACCACGTTTCACATGTTTCTCGTATACTTATCCTAGGTGTAGAGTATAGGAATTGAACCGTTCATGCACCACTGGCAGGCGAGGGTCGTAAATAAGCGAAGTCACGTATGGAAACATGAAACAAAGAAACGATTCACCAATCTGTTGCTAACATTAAATACCGTAGTGTAACTCACCGAGAGGGTCACCCTCTTCACTCTTTTGAACGGGCAGTTTGTTGATAATACTTGGATCAAATGATCAACCGGTTGATTAGTCCGCTCTGATGATTATTAACTTCCACATCATTGTCCATTACTTCTGTTTACCAAAAACTATAATTCCTGTTGTATTCCGCAGTGTAGTCGTTTGCCACGGGCTTAAACGGAATTGTGCCACATAAACGAGGTCATGCCCTAGCATAGCTCAAAGAAGAAGGGGGGTTCGTTTTGTAAAATACACCGCGTTTAAATCTGATCAAATTCGGGATAAAGTCGTAATAAGTGAGGGCGCCAACGGGAATATCACTAGATCAGGCACTACTCAAGCTCCACGTTACTTTGAACGGCCAATCCGAAAGTTGTGCGTGATAGAACTTACCTTTACACGCAATTGTTCCTAATAAAAAAAAAGTGTGAATTTACTAGCCCCGCAACAATCACCCTCAGCTGTCCTTACAGTAATCTTCACATTACTTTTAACAAAAATCAAAATAAAATACGAGTTGAGTTTAAAAGAAGCATTTAATTAAATTTTAAAAAGCGGACAAAATATATTCAAAATGGTTAAATGATTATAATTTGGTAACGAAGAAAGATAAACATTATTGAAAAACAAAAGAAACACAGTTTGAATCGAACAATCTTAATATTAAACAAGAGATCACGCACAGGTGAACCCCAAAACAATTAAATCTAAGTTAATAATACCTGAAAAAAAGATACTGCAAAAAGGCCTTGTACTCGCAATAGTGTCGTATATCGGTAAAGTTCTTCGAATAAAACATACAAAATTATAAACTGATTTCATAGGATTGTACAATGAACGGCGTCGTCGCAGACCCCCCCTCCCTTGGTAAAGTAAATGGAACAGTCGAACTGTGGCTAACAAAGGTTTTGAAAATTTATCTTTTACGATGATTAATTGGCCCTTCAGGAGGGTATAAAGCTTGAGTCAGTCCCTGGGTGTAGTTTTTACAGTGGCTTGTCTCGAAACCGCTTGCTTTTGGCAGATTTTTCAAGATTGCGTTATACGACGAAATTTCCAAACTCGATACTTTAAGCGATAGTTTCGGAATTTTTGGGAAACCGAATATTCTCCTTTTCGGACGTACCGTGAATGCTACACCGCCGCACAGAGCGAAAGTAATTACCTTTTTGTAAATTACACTGTTTGGACGCCCGAGGGTAATTTTAAATCTGAGTAACACTCAGGTCAAGAGCTGGCGCCTGACTTAATGACTCGGATTAATGCTGCGTTTACAGAAAGATATATAAACGTCGCACATACAGGGTGCGTTCAATAAAAATTAACGTCGCGCATACAGGGTGCATTTAATAAAAGGTGCCGAACGTCACACGTTATTGTATTCTTGGAATTTTAATGCACCATTTCCCAAAAAATAAAAAGCTATTCCGTATTTGGATAATAGCTGCTAGAACTGATCAAGTTATCACAACAAATACGTTTGTGTCCAGGGAACATTTTGTGATAACTGTAACTTGTTTCGTAAGTATGTCTTTCGCAATGTATTTTATTTTGTAAACTTGGGGTTTATTTTTTGTTTAGCAAACACAACGCAACAGTGGCATCTTCTTTTCTACCATTTAAACACCTGAAAATCAGTTGATCTTGCGCAACCATTACACAAAGACACACGTGCGGACACGATTTGCAGTTCATATAAAACCCCGTGGCTAGCCACACTTGTAGAAGCTTTCAATATCACCTGAACAAATTCCTTGAGATATCAATCGAAACCCCCCTCGTATACACCAGCAGCATGATCATCATTTACACTTTATCTCACTGTTGCTACATACCAGAACACACAATCACTGGTGCACTAGAATCACTATGTTCAAATAGTTAAATTACATGCACAAACACATGCTACATCCACAAAATGCGAAACCCATTTCCCAATTCCCACACATGCGTTTCGTCGATCTTCCCTCGTACTTAAACTCCTGCCCTGTATTTCTTCATCCCCGAGATCAAATTATGACCCGAAATTCTCAGTTACTTACGCACACATGGTAGACGTAGATTCTATTCAGATTTGTTACATTTTAAACGAACACATTACATTTACTTGTTTAATCACCAAATTCACTCACTCTATACACAAATTAAATTTGTAGGTCTAACACTTTATTAAATTAAAATATTTATTAAAATTTTTCTTTTGATTATTGGATTACCCTAAACAATTGCCCTGATCCAGCAATTATCGTTGTACTCGACTATTGTAAATTTCTATGCAATCGGTGGAATGAATTTTGAGTTACCCAAATACACACATACAGAACCACTTTTTGTTACATCCACTGCCATAGGTTCTTGTAGCTCCAACAAGCGTATTACTGTCTAAATTTTAATATCAAAAATGTTCACGGCACTTTTCAAGACTTGTAGTACGATCTAAAAATCTGGCAACATTCTTATGGATACCTTCAAAGAGTTAACTGCACAGCGCCCAAGAACTAAGAGCCGTAATTAAAAAGGTAACACATTTGGTTGCAAAAGAACCTTTTTATTGAACAACTAATTTACAAATTTCGTTTTAGAGAAATTTCCAGGTAAATAGATTTTTAAAGTCCAAAAACTTAAGGTATATGCAGACATAAACTTAGTTAAACGACTGGATTTAAGATTCCCACATATTGCCAACGTCGTTTCAAAAATTACAGCTCCGGGAGCTATTCGTTTTTTTCTAGGATTCACTATCCGGTTCAGGTAATTTACTATTTAGCCTGCTTGCCATTTTTGAACACCCTGTATATTTTGCACTAAATTAGATGCAGTTCATACGTAACTAACAGGAATAGATAGGAAACTACCGTGTTCTAAATAATTAAGCTTAATCATTAACCCAACTTCCTGAGTTATTGTACTTACTAAAAATTTCACTTCCAGCTAAGCTAGGAGTATTGTTTATACATTATCTAAGTACGTTTAAATTCGTAAATAGACTCTTCGGCCAACCAGTTTCTAGATTGTATAAATTTTAAATGCTAAAGAAATTATGTAGCAAGAGAATTGAGAATAGTAATTTATAAAAACTGAGCGAAACAGTTCATTTGGATTTTCCCGTACTTAAAAATGTCTCCGTATAGTTACTAAAATCTACATACGAAGATGATTCACCAATTTTGTCCCTAACACAGAATGCAATGACGGACAAATAAATATTTTTTTTCCTAGAAACGTCACTCATTGACATTAATATATGCCAAGTTGCAGGTGCTTATCTTCTTGTTTATAAAAGTTATACATTTAATATTACTATAGTGCTGGTGATTTTGTTCAAACAGAAAAATTCGAGACGAGAGCTGTGATAAAACACCTTTCTAAGAAGGGTGTATCACAGCAGAAAATTTATAATGACATGTACGGAGTGTTGGATCCTACCCCTTCATATCAAGTAATTAGGAATTTGTGACGGGATTTCAAATTAGGAAGGGAATCGAGACCACCAAAACGGTTGTCAGTCAAAAAAATATTATATGCTAAGTGCTCGGAGAATTACAGTCAAATATGTTGCTGAGACATTTGGCTTTTCCGTCGGAAGCATTGAAAATCTTTTGCACGAAGTATTGGATCTGAAAAAGTTTGCGGACGATTGATTCGGAAAATGTTGTCACCTGATCAGAAGTGGGCCAGATTTCTCACTGCTGCGAGCAGTTTGAGATTAATGGTCACGCATTTGGATGGATTTTTGGAAAGATTTGTAACTGTAGATGAAACCTGGGTTCATCACTTTAATCCAGAGTCAAAACGGCAATGGCGGCATCGGGGTTCCCCGCCCTCACGAAAGTTCTGTGTGAGTGCATTGGCGGGAAAGATAATGGCAATAGTGTTTTGGGATTCTGAGGAAGTTCTTCTTTTTGATTATTTAATAAAGCAAAACTCATAACAAAATTTCATGAGGCTATACGAGGGCAGCCGTTTAAGTTTTTTCAAACGACCACTAGGTGGCGCTAGCGAAATGTGTCATTACTATTTTCAACATCTTAACAGGTGACGAAACTTGTATATATTCGTATGAACTGGAAGCTAAGCAACTATCCACTGTTTGGGTGTTCCAATATGAACCGAATCCCACTAAAGTTGTTCGATCACAAAGCACTTCCAAGAAAATGAGCGCTTGCTTCTTCGTTTGTACTGGACTGGACTATTCCTTTAGAGGATCGAAGAACAGTTAACGCTGAATGGTATACAACAATTTGTTTGCTAGAAGTCATCGACGAAATCAGGAAAAACAACCGAAAACGTCGCATCATTCTTCATCATGACAATGCCAGCTCTCACACAGCACGTCAAACAATTGATGATTATTTGAAGGAGAAAAACATCGAATTAATGTCTCATTGCCCGTATTCACCTGATTTGTCGCCTAAAGACTTCTTTGTGTTCCCGAATGTCCAACAAAAAATGCGGGGACAGAGATTTTCATCACCTCAAGAAATTGTTGAAACCTTCAAAAACCATGTTTTTGAGATACCAACTTCAGAGTGCAAAAAATGTTTCGAGAATTGGTGTGAACGCATACAAAAGTGTATAAATCTTAAAAGCGAATATTTTGAAAAGCAATAAAACAGTTTGTTCCAAACAAATTTTCTTTCTTCCAAGTTTTTGTAAAACTTAAAAGACTGTCCTCCTACAGCAAAAAAGTGGTGGAAAATTGAAATGCGGTATACTGTTCAAGACAACACTCCCGCTCACAAGAGTTGTGTTTCTTTGGCTACTATGCACAATTCCGGATTTAAAATATTAGAACAAACCCCATATTCGCCATATCTAGCCCCCAGTGACTTTCACCTGTTTCCCTAATTAAAAGAACATCTTAGGGGAACTCATTTTTCAGACAACGAGAAGGTGATGGCTGCCGTGAATCACTGATTTACAGTGCAGGACAAAGAGTTTTTTCTAAAGGCATTCAAATTCTGCATCGTCGTTAGACTAAGTGTGTTAACCTTTTAGGAGAATGTTAAGAAAAGAGGTTGTTTCAAGTCTGAGTCATTTGCTTCTATATCAGGGACAGGAAATGATGAACCACCCTCGTACAGTACATCCCAAATTCAACTGAGTGAACTGAGCACCTAGAAACTTAGCATTGAGCACTCCACGTATTAAGAAAAGCCACTATTAGAATGCTTATTACTAATTTATTCTTCTCATTTAGTTTTACTGGTATTAAAATCATCAGCTTTTATACCTTAATATATTTGAATACAACTAAAGAAAGTGAACAAAATCGAAAATATATTAAAAAACAATGAATTTATAAATATTTTAATGTTATATGATTAACGTAAAATATATTTTATTTAAATGGCAACCTTTCTGATTTTATCATATAAACTACATTAATAAACTTCATGTGGTTAGGTTTTTAATAAGAATAAAACTTATCAGCTGTATACCATTCCGACCGCATATCCTTCGTGTCCCAATAAAAGTAAATAGTCAAGAGTAGCGAGAGCTAATACAATTTTATTGCAGCAAAAATCAACGGAATGTAAAGCACATTGACTTCTTTTTACTTTCCCATACTCCCAGTATGGGAATGTACTGTGATAACGAAAATGTGCAATACTGAAATTTTTGTGTGACTGTAACGTTCCGTATCTCAAGAAGTACCAAACCTATCCTTACAAAATTTGGCATGCTGAGGTGTAACGAAAAACGTCATGTTAAATTTGTTCTCCAATCTCTCCGAACCGCAAACGGATATTAGACATGTTTTTTTATATAATTTATAAAAACACAGATTTTACAAAATAGCCATGAGAAATTTTCTAGAACGTCCGAATTCAATTCGAATAATATTTTGCCAAACATTCTAGTAGCAGTAGTTGTTGTAATATGGAAAACTCCAAGCGAACGGTCATTTTTATTGTAAAAATTAAACCGAAATAAGAGCAAAATAAATTTCAAAAGAGACAGTAGTGGTTGTAAACACACAAATGTTTCTATTTTCAACTTGGAGGAGAACACTTTGTGTGAATGAGATTTTCTATTCATATTAAAATTTGTAAAAATGTACAACAGTTTTTAAACTATAGAAACACATTACCTATACACCTAGAACGTTTTAAAATATTACTTTCACTCATTTATGTAAGAAATTGGAGTTTTGAAGATATTATAGTAAAATAATAATGGAAATATAAATGAAAAATGAGCCAAGCATTTTGTTCTGTTCAAAAACTATTTACTCTTTATAATTTTCAAGCTTACATCAACGTTCTATGCCCAAGAGATGAAAATTCTCGTCGCAACGACGAATTTTACAACGTATTTGTTTAGACGGAGGATATCGCGAAGCATACACGAACCAAATGTGCCATACTAGCTGAAAGCAAATATCGTTTATTTTTATTTTCAAAAAGCTGCTTTGAATAACCACGCGTAGAAAATCTAATCAAAGCTAAATGGAAGGGCGATATAGCTCCCTGACATATGTCCTACTATATAAATGTTTTAATTTACTGTCAGGAATAAGTAATACCATGTTTTTCTAAATAAAATCATATGGCCACATTGGGAGTTAGTTATCATTTTTATAGATATACAACCATACCCTTAAAATCCATGTGACGTTAATGGGACAGGTTACTTGTTCTTATTTATTGTTAATTTTAAAACAGTTTCTATGTTAGCACAAAAAGTGTGTATTATGGAATAGTTATGATTGTTTACCAACAAAGGCATTTTGCTAAATTTTAATTTGTCTTCTTATTATGACATGATTTCAGTTATTGGCCTATGTTAATTTTCCGAAAATGTTAACGGGAGATACTGTTTACTGGCCATGTATACTGGTATACTGAGTACTGCTAGAATTATATTAAATGAAATATTTTTTTTATTGGTACCCCATTTTGCTTATTTAAAGTACGCCTCAGAGTGTTTAAATCCAAGTTTTAAAAACGCGCGTGTTTTAAAGTTACCATGGCAACATCAACAACCCGAGAAACTGCTCCGACATTTTATGAAGGTAAGCATGCACAACTCGTTCATCTGTATCTGTTACCTTTTGCTCTTCCATCCATTTAATGAACTTGTCATATTCTTTTTTATAAGCGTCTTCCGATTTTTGCGGTATTAACCGCGATTCTGCTTTTCTATTTGAGTAATCAATGTTAGAACTCATTTTAAAGCAATATACATATGTACAACCAGTAACAACTGTAGTGACAACAATTAATCCTATGTGACAGATTGCGAATTAATATTTGTTTTTCTCATTTCCATGACAACGAAAAGTATACTGATGTCACATCACGAATTCAACCATTTTACATTCTTAGTTCTTATTTCCATTTTTTATAGTAATAATACCAGTATTTATGATTTCAAAGTGTCCCAATAAAAAAAAAATAGCGTAATGTATTCGTGGATAACTGGTCTTTAAAACACTTGCTCTATTTCGAGCACTCCGGCTGCGCCGTCGTGCTCGAAAAATCGCGCGTGTTTTAAAGACCTTAATATCCACTTATACTTTAATATACTATTATATAATTTAATATTACTCAATAATTCCCATTGTTGTATGTGATTCTCATAGAATAAAATGCTAGAGGTGAAATTGAAGTTGTTCTTTTTAATAAAAACTATTTTACAAACAGAAGCGTAATTTTGCTCCAACAATGTCAGTATTTGAATAGCAAAATTACAATGCTTTCATTACAATATTTGATATCTTTTATTTACAACTACCCGTTTTATCAAATGCTATGACGTGAACATCCGTCATTCGTTTGGAAAAATTGAATGGGTGGAAGTTATTAATGAACCTAGTGGGGAATTATCATGATATCTATACACTGAAATGCACTAAATTGTTCTAAATGATTTATTATACATTTAAACAAAGCGTAGTATATGCCCGTTTCACAGTTCTGGTACTTTTAGAAATACTACTGTAGTGTGATACCTCAGTTACATTAAGTGAAATGAAAATTAACAGTATTTGCAATGATTTCGCGAGTTCTTGCAGTTATTACATTTTATGTACGTAGAAGTCTAGGTCTGGACTTGTTGTTGTTGTTTGATTGAGCGAGATCTTGGACGTGGTTCTCCAAGTATCTCTATGCACTCCGGCCGTATTTATTCCATTGTACACCCTAACTATCTCTCTAGTATCTCTTCTAGTTTCGTCATCGATTGCCCTCGATGGCTTTGAGCATACATTTAATTCAAACCCACGATCAACTTCATATGGTCAACCTATCTCATCAAATATATATGCATATGGTCTTCAGTGTATTATTTCTTTATACATTTAAATTAGTTTTGCTTTCTGCCAGTCACTGGTCTTTCTGTCTGATAATGATATGCCTAACTGGCTCTTTTCATTGAGTGAAGCTCTAATCTTTTATATATATTGAGCCTTTCCGAAAATTACTCAAGATGTGGTATTCTAAGTCACCATGATCATCAACATCAAGGTTTAAATCAGGTTTGACTTGTTCCTCCGTCATAGGTTTTGGTTAGCCCGTCTTTTCCTTGGACATCCAATGTTTCTTGTTCCTCTTGGTTTATAGTTATGTACCACTGTAGTAGTATGATTATATATTCTAGGTTGCGATTTGCGGTTCGGATATGTTGTTGACCTCGTAGAGGAAAACAACTTTTCATCGTTGCACTTTCCCGTAGCCCGTACCAATCGGCCGCCAGGGATGTCCAAAGTCGAAACACGAATCGACGTCCAGCACGTGTCCACGTCATCCCAGCGGGTCGGTCGCGAACTTAATCTGTTCGCATAAGTATGGCGCATCGACGGCTGTGGCAGGCGGTTCTAACATCCCCGAAGGGGGTGCGGGGGATGCCGAAACGTCGAAAAAAACGTAAAAATCTGCATAAAAACTTAGCCGACGTCCCCAGCGCCCCCTTAGGGAATGTTAGAACAGGCCGTCGATGCCCCGTACTTATGCGAACAGACCGAGCTAAAGTGCGACCCGCAACGATGACATGGACACGTGCTAACGTTAATTCGTGTTTCGATTGTGGACGCACCTGGCGGCCGAACGGTACGAGCTACGGGAAAGTGCCATAAGGAAAAGTTGGTGTCCTCGAGGAGGCCAACAATATATCCGGACCGCAAATCGCAAAATTTTCCGGGTGCCTTCTTTTTTCCATAAACTTGTTATTTTCAATCATCTGTCATTTTTTGGATGAATATTTTTTTATGAAACTCAAGGATCAGACGCAGTATTACAATACCTTTCGAATGAGGTGTCACTCGATCCCCATTACTATATAAAAAAATAGTTCAAGATGGTGTCTAGCCGCCATTTTGACAGTTATAAAATTTAAATATGGACTAAAAAGTATTATTTAGCCTGCCATTAAAGCACACAAAATTTTGTGAAGAAATATCAAGTCGCACTGTATAAAGACAATGATGCGCAGGGCCTCGTACGAAAAGCTGTGCAGCATCACAAAGTAGACATAGTTAAAGCAAGTAAACAAAAGTAAACCAAAACCAAACAAATAGGCCATGGTTTAGTGATAGTAAGACGGACGTAAAAGGAAAAGGTTATATAACGGTCAGAAGCAATCAATACATAATATACCAACGTAACACTAGAAACCTTTCAGAAAGAACTAAATCGACTAAAAAAGACATAAGAAATCAAAAAAGAAGGAACAAAATAGTTATTGTAGGGAACTCGTACGACCGTGAGGCGGAAGTAAACGAAAAAAGAGTAGATATGCAAACAGAATTACTAGCATAACATGAACTAGAAATAGCCAATGAAGTAAACAAACCAACGTCTACGGGAGAAGAAAACATCTCAATCGTAGACACCACCTGCATGGTTATGGTTAAAGTGGAAAATATTTACAACAAAGTCCAGTAATACGGGATAGTCGAGGAAATGATGAAAAGAGGCATTAGTAGATACCTGATCAAGATGGTAGCCAGCTACTTTAAGGATAGATGGATCGAAATCGGAGATGATGAAGGAGCAGCAAATACAAGAATGTCGCCTTGAGCTCCATGCTGGGGCCACTATTATAGAACGTGTAAGACGATAATCTGAAAATACCCATGCCACAGAGAACGACCAGTATCAGGTATGCCGACGCTCTCATTGTACGAGGAAAAGATCCGAAGGTGCTGCGTACTAGAAACAGATAATACTGTATGCATCACCGATATTGAAAGAGGAAGTCCACTCAGTATCCTTATAATAAAATACGAACTCATCAATATCATAATAACTTACGACACAAAGCCCTGCGAGCCCATATAGTGTCTTTTGGATTCACACAACACCCTTATAATAAAATAAGAACTATCAACTATCACAATGAGTTAAGTCACACAGTCCTTTGATTTCACGGTTATTATCGATGGCAGGTTTTCAAGTTCTGTTTTCCATTGATCTAACATTACTCAGTTGAGGGTGTAGAAATATAGAACTGTTAAGAAACCGTTAATCCTGCATTAGCTGCATTATTTTATAGTTGTTTGAATTTTGATTATTTTATTTATGCCCAAAAGTAACAGTTTTATTAAAAAAAATTAATGCTAAATATCTATTTCAACATTGGATCCTGGATTTTATTTGACAAAAACTACAGATTAAATATTGGCATGACAGGCGTTGTTCGCAATTGGATGCAAATTTATTATAATAAACTGGTAGGGAAATACAACCGCTGTTCATTGTTAAATGCCGTGGGCAGCAACGATCAAAAAATATTTTGTTTACATAAAATTTAATGATACCATTTTTAGAGATCAAAATCCTATAAAGAGCTGATGTTCTTGCCATGTTTAGTTTACCTACGTGTCTAACTATTACGCGATTCATTAAGTGGAAGAGCTTAAAAAGCCTTGAAGCTTTCTCTGATTTTCAATATAACAAATACCTAGAAATTCGTCGATACGAGAGATAGACCCGTTTACCCTTCGACACCTACAAAGAAATTTTCAAAACTTGCATGCTATATGGATTCCAACCATCTCTTTCTACTTAAAATTCCAAAGTCGACAACGATCGTGAAATCAAATACAAGTAAAAAGCAAAAAGAATTATATACATAAAATACATTTACATGAGCATTCATTCGAAAGAATTTTAAAAGACTACCTACCATCATATTTTTATATCCCTCATTACGAATGTTGAATGTGCCCACGTGAATTATTGCGTCGCCGCCTTATATTCATTTCCCGTGAAAATATAGAGCAAAAAAGAGGATCCTCTACATCTGAAGTAAACTTTCACATGAGCTTTCATATATTTGTCGGATTTGAGAGCTTTAAAGCTCGTGCGTTCATTTGTATACACAAAAAGACAGCTCACAAATGAACAAAGCTTTGTAACTACGCTTTTCTGTCCGTAGCCTTTTTGCGTTTTTAAACGCGCAATGAATATGCAATTTGTTAAAGCTTAATTTAGTACCGGTGCGTTTCCTATTTGTCGGCTTTTTTATGCACACACATATATTTCTCTATTCCATAATAACGTTGGTTGATCCAAGTATTCCAATGAAGAAGCGGAATAGAAAATGCTTTAACCGTTTTCAAATATTAGTATTTGAAACGTGAAAAAACTACATCGTCCCTAGAACGTTAGAAATAAAATGGATTTGAAACATGCGTCGTCTTCCTTCCTTGAATACCCAAATTCCGGAGCCGATGGTCGCAGCAGCTATTAGAAAATTGACTATTTTGGAATGCAAGTTCATGTCCAAATACTATTATAAGTCCGGAAACGTACGCCCTAACAACCCTTGTCTCGCGTGGCTGCAACCCGGAATCCGAAACCGGAGCCAAAACAACAAGAGAAAACAACCCCGTCCTGTCACATCGATTGGGCTTGATTCGGTGCTTCCATTTGACTGCCACAACGTAACGTCGACTTTATTCTGACAAATAGAAGAGTCTTGCGGGTAGAATGGACAACCAAATAAATAACGAAAAATAGAGAAGCTTTACTGCTAGTTCTATCTAAACTGCAACAGCTTTTCTTGTTCTCTGCTACGGGCAGCTTTCACGTTGTCAATTGTGCAATACAAAACTTAAGAAAAGGTCGAGAAAATAAAAATCGGGTAAAATAAAATGCGGTTTTTTTTAAATACTTGCCCCAACTCTCAGCCATCTATATTAGACGTCCATTCTGTAGAAAATCCGAAAATTATAATAATGTTTCCTCACTCACGTTATACTAGTTGAATATTTTACATACTTTCTAAGGTACTCAACAGTTTATCCTTAAATGATTGAAATTTATCAAAATATATGGTTTATTCTGAAAACATTTAAGCTTATTCTCAACGAGTTCTTAATACTGATTACAAAATGTTAATTACTAGAGAAAAATCTACAGGAAGCAACAAATTTGGGTGTTTTCATAAATTATTTTGACAAATTGTGTATAATGACTATTCTGCAAAAAAACCTGTGATAAGCAGACTATATGTTTGATAAAGCCGGCACTAACTATTATCACTTTAAATAATGGTAAAACAAAAATCTTCCTATTTTTGCGGTTTATCTCAAATTTACAATAATTGTATCTTATATTTTAATAATAATAGTAATAGACAATTTCGACAGGTATTTATTTTTGCTTGAAATTGCCTATTATTATTATTAAAATATAAATATGAAATTCAGCTAAGTAAGGCAGCAAACAATTAACAAATAATTGTATGGCTTTATACAAAAATTATTTATTAATAAGTCGAAACAATATTAATAGTTTTAAAAGGTTTTATTGGTTTCTTGCTGTTTTGTACAT
>JABXWE010008480.1:0-24396 GCA_014611495.1 Limonius californicus | reverse complement strand
CTAAAACCTTGCCTCGTAACGAACAGACTTACAAGGTTTGTAAGAAGTCCCGCCAAATCTCTGCGGTGCACCTTAATTTCCTTTTAATATGCAACCAGGCATACTTCATTCTCTACTATATACGTCGCGCGGTCTAACTAGTACCGATCGCTGTTGCTACCGAGGTAAAATTTTCTAAGTCCCTGGAAATTATATTTTGTTGGGCATAAAAAATCGATTTCTTTATTTTCCGCGGAAAAAGATTCTTTGGAACGCAAACAAATAACAACGTTAGGAAATAAAAAATATTTTTTCTAAAAAAGAGGGGAGGGGGCCGGTGCGCTTCATATATCCACGAGTGTAATATTTCTTTGCATATCATATGCTCCATTTACGTACTGAGCGATTCAGTGAAAACCCCAGCTTCCTATCTTTTTTCGTTTAATTGAATTAAAGGAGTTTGAAAGTTTCAAAGTTCGCAAGCTTCGTAGAGGGCGCCACGGAAAATTACGGAGTTCTTCAAAAAACATATCGATAGCCCCTTGTGAGGTCTATCGACATATGAAGTTAAAAAAATTCTTGGAGCAGTTTTTGAGAAATAATTTTTTTTGGAAATTTCCAAAAATTTTTGAAATTCGTATATTTAGGCCCCTTATAATTTTTCAAAAAACTTTTTATATCACCTCGTTTTACCCTTCATATACTATTCAGAAAATAAAAATCATTTGAATCGATTCATCCGTTTTCGAGTAATTGGGCGTTAAACTCAAAATTTTCAAAAAATCATAGCGCCCTTCATTTTAAAGCTAGCGAGTTCGGCAAAAAACTAACAGATTTGCCTTATGACCCTCTATCGTTATCCGCTATAAAAGATTCAAAATTGTAATCACGAAAAAAGTGATACCAAAAAAACGTGCGTAACTTCCGCTTCCGGTTTCGGATTTTTTTGAAAAGCTTATTTTTTCGATGAATTTTCGATACACCCCCGCATTCCAAAGCGCATCAAAATCGGAGCAATACTTTCGGCTGTAGGGGCGTCACATACGTACATACGTACATACCCACCCACAGACAGACATTTTTTAAAAACCACTTTTTTGGGTTCCTAGAGACCCAAAACGGATATATCCGTTAAAATCTCGATTTCGAAAATTTTCATGATTTCAATACTTACCCTATACCTATAAGGTATGGGAAAGTAAAAATGAACACGAGTGTACCCACTCGTCTTTTGGTGGTTTAATTCAGCCATCGGAAGAATTCTTGCAACAAATAAAATTGCTGGAAAAACTGTTTTGTAGGTATGTTGGAAACACCTTTAAAAATGTGAGACAAATCAATGCAGTAAGCCAGTAACAGCTAAAAACTTTCTAAGATCTGCAATATTGATAATATTATAATCAAAACATTTGTAAGACAACGTATTTTCATAAAAATCAATTTTTTAAATGTTCAGTTGCAACTGCAAAAAATTAACTACGGCAAAAGGAAACGTGACGACCGCCAAGCTAGTAACAAGTTAAAAAGAGTTACAATGTAATCATTAATAATAGATATTATACAATAAATTTTTTTGCAATTGTTGTTGATTATTTGTTATAATACGTGTATAAAATTATCAGGGTGCTGACTGAGATTTGAGATATAGGACTTTACTATAAAAGTAGACTATTGTAAATAATGGCTCCCCTAATTAGTATAGGACAAAATGGTATTAAGGTAATTTGTTCAGCATAAAAAATTGAATGTAATACATATTTTACTTTTTCAAATAGCATAAATATTTCCTATAAAAATAAGCACATTCGTTTAAAGATGTAGCAATTCCTAGCCGTAGCCATTAGCGATGTGTTAGCTTTTCCGCCAGTGACGTAGTGAGATCGCCAAGGACACGCATGCGCATCATCAATATGCAATCCTAGCATACCTATATTAGTCAATATATCTTGAGGCACAGTGTCATCAAGAGATTTTTGCTGTAGACAAAGAAAGTAGGAGTGCAATCTGTAATGAAATGCAAGAGCGTGCTAACAATGATTGTCGCTTTCTGTCATCAATTTGCTTCACAGACGAACGTATTTTTACACTGAATATTGAACCAAATGGTCAAAACACGCGATATTGGGCTCAGGCAAACCCTAGAGTTAATATTTCTACCAGAACTCAGTATCCTCAAAAAATTAATATCTGGGCTGGGATTTTTATAACAATAGTATTGGTCCATTTGAAATTGAGGGAAATTTAAATTCAGCAAGGTATTTAGACTTATTAGTAACTAAGGTGGGACCTGCATTGGAAGAAGTTGCAAGAGAAAATCAGGAGATCTGGTTCCAACAAGACGGCTGTCCCGCGCATTTTGGTTTAGATGTAAGAAATTTCTTAAATGATTCATTTCTAAATCGTTGGCTTGGTAGAGATGGTGCTATAAATTGGTCTGCTAGATTTCCTGATTCAGCACTTTGCGACTTTTTCTTGTGGGGCCACCTTGAAAGCAAAATTTACAAAAGACGCCACCCAGATATTATTTTTTTGAGAGAAGCAATAGTTGCTGAGTGCGCGTTAATTACAGAGAGGCAGTTGGCCAATGTAAGAAATGCATTTTTCATAGAGTTTACAATAAAATCTATTTAAACTGTTAATTACTTTAATGTTTATTGATGTAGTATAGGGGTTCCCAACCTTTCTACACCCTAGATCACATTCTAAAATACCAGTACGTCGGCGGGCACCATCTATTTTTTTAAAGCAAATTTATAGTTGGATATAGATAATAATACATATAATACAGAAAAAAGTATTTAATTCTAACTGTAATTTTAACTATTAAAACAAATAAAAATTATGTTTAAATTCTTATGTTAAATGAATACATACAAAGTTTATAATATATACATTTTTTTATAAAGAATATCAATCTTAAAGTCACTGTGATCTTTGGTATTGCATTTCATTGGCCAGTGCTTCATGATCCGGAGAGTATGCTGATATTCCTGTTCGTAAACAGTCATCACGATGCTCATCAGTGAGTCGAGATCTATATTTTGATTTTATGATATTCATGGTTGAAAACAATGATTCTCAAAGGTATGTGGAACCGAAAAACGAGTTTATCTTGTATGCTGCTCTTTTTAAGAATGTAAACTTTTTTCTGCACACTAGATTCCAGGAGGTCTCATCTGATACATGGGATTTTAAGATAATGTCATTTTGAAGATCCAAAATTTCTAGCTCCAGTTCTTCAGCTCTTACTTGAACAACCTCTGCAATGTAGTAGCTATTTCTATTACATTTACTTGGCAAGTAAAAGGATTGATGAAAAAGGAGACTATTGGTTCCATAATAGCAAACTGCTGAAATATCTTTTCAAACTGTTTTTTAAGCACTTGATGGTGCTTAACAAATGACAACAAGTTAGATTTACTATCGCCTACCATTTTCTTCATATTTAGCAAAGACACGAGAGATCCCATCTGCAAATGTGATATCCACAAAACCAGTTTTGCTTTAAATGCGTTTACAGAGCATATCATGTTTGTCTTTTCCTTGCAGCTCCAAGTTTAAAGATTTCAATTTCTCCATTTTGCCTGTGAGAAAACCCAAATCCACCAGCCAGCAAGAGTCAGTTAGTCCATAGAAATTTTCATTTTTGGTGTAAAGATATTCTTTTATTTCTTCAATCAAGCTCAAAAATCTTGTAAGAACTTTACCTTTGCCGAGCCAACGTACTTCAGTATGTAGGATGAGATCAGATTCTTTATCTTCAATATCTTCTAATAAGGTCTTGAAAAGTCGGTGCTGCAAAGGGGCTGCTCGAATAGAGTTGATTTTGTAACTTTTTTTATAACGTGGCCAAAGGGCAATATTTTCCTGCTCAAAGCTTCCTGATGTACAGCGGTAGGATATAGAGTTTGGAAATGAAGGATATTTCTTGTAAAGGCCAATAAATGCATTTGTATTACCAACTATTGCTGGTGCCCTATCAGTGGGTGTCGGAGACAGCTTCTGTAGAGGCATATCTATCGACTTGGCGTATGTTGTGAATATATTATAAATATCCTCGCCCGTTATTCGTCCTTTCACGGGTAATATTTTCAGTAGATCTTCTTCTACAGTGAAGTTACTAAATACCCTTCCCACCATAACTGGTAACTGTGCTGTATCTAATACGTCTCTTGACTTCTCAAATTTTAAAGAGAACGAGTCACCTATTTCCAAGTTACTTTTTAACTGAATTTTTGTGTCCGTTGAAACTGCATGTATTTTATATATTGCCATGTTATTTACCCTAAATTTATGTAATTATACTATACTATGATTATATTTTGTTAATTTTGCTTCGTAACACTTATATGATATGATTTTTTTTCTTAGTAATGGTTGACTTATATGTAAAAGGATACTATTTTGGGGTAGAAATTCAGATGGTACCTGAAATTGAATTTAATTAGCCTGATTATCATGTAAACTATGCTCTTGGAAAAGTAACGATGATTAAAAATGAGAAATGTATGCCTGATTAGATTGTGAGTTAGTTGACGATCTTCGGAAAGTGCTGCGTAGTGCCTTACTTGGACTAAAAGTGATGTGTTGGTGGGTATTCCTTACGGAATAGTGTTGAAGACATCTATGTGAGGTGTAGACGATGTTTTGGGTTGTCCTGGGCAAAGTTAGGAGCCCTATAATGTAAATTTTTGTATTTTTGTAGTTTAACATGTTTAAAAGTTGTGTGTAAAGGGTTTAATTTGTATTGAAAGAGTTATTATGGCTTTAATTTAATTTTGTATTGTATAAAGGAAGGAGTGAATTAGTTTTGTTGATCAGATTTACTCTGTTTAATTGCATATTTATAAAATTATAGAGGATTATAATTTTTGAGGTTATCTTTGTATTTTGCTTATTTATGTTATAAATAATAGATATGAAGGTTGTATTTGTATTGTGGTACTTTTGTTAGTGATTGATGTTGATGTTTATATTGATTTTTTTAAGTTTTAATTGAAATTTGTATTAATTTAATAATTTTACCACGTGTATATTTTTTGTTTCAAACCATGGATTATTTGGTATCTAAAGATTCGAAATTTTATAAAGGTTGTGATTCTCAACTTTGTTTGTTAAAATTTTATGTTACAATTTTGGTATTAACAATTTTGTAATGCTTCAAGTCAGCTGTAGATGCTAGCGATTGTTTTATGTATCCTGATTGGTGCATTTTTAATTTTAAAGTGGGATTTTGTACGAATTTGGGAAATTTAGTCTGTTCTAGCTGCTTCAAGTGAAAGCACGTATTTTAATATTGCTGAAATTTGTGTTTTAGACCATTAAGGCTGAATTTTGGATAAATTGGGTGTAACCAATTTTATATTATCAAGTAACTTTCTGAGGTTATGTTGATTGAAGCATATCAAAATGTAAATAATGTGAATTCAATGTAAAAGTTTAATAGTATCCTGTGTTGATTAAAATAAAAACTACTTACTTTCTATATTACATTAGAGTTGAGTTTGATTTAAATTTAAAAGTTCCTGAAATAGAATATCAATTTGAAATCGATAAAAAGTGATTTATAAGAGATTATTACTATATTAAAGTACCTTACCTGCTTTGATTAATGCAATTATACTAAAGTATTCAAGTGTTCCTTTGGGTGTTTACAACACTTAACAAAAGTTGTATCGTCAACGCTCCCGTAAGCAGTCTGCAACTTGTTGAGACGAAACATCTGTACGGAAAGGGCGCAAAGTGCTACCGTTAACAGTTTTTGAAGAAATCATGATGTAAGGTCCATTCAACAATGAGCAGATTAAAGATAAGTTCACAATTGATTTATGTATGTAGTTGTTTTACTTGTTATTGTGATTCGATAACTATCTTTGGAGAAGCCATGAAACTAACCCTGAGATTTTGGTTATTATAATATGCTGATGTAAATTGTAAATTAAGTTCTTAGTTTGACAAACAATTCATTTTAATTTGGGTTATTGGCGCAACCAACGTGAAGATTTATTTATGTTTATTATATTACAAAGCTATATTTTATTTATATATGAAAGTGGGAATTCAATAGTTTAATTTTATTATTTTATAACAAATTATATAGCATAATTTTGGCTTGTCAACGTGGCGCTATTGAATTATTTATTATTAATAGTAATACATGACAATATATATATATATATATATATAGTGTATTATATATATTATATTATTATATATATGTTGCCAAGTTAACGCTGACAAGCTTTCGTTTCGTGACTGAACAACGGTGGGTACATACAAATTGGTCGACGGCTGCCGTGTTGCCCGCGGGCATAGGGTTGGGAATCCCTGATGTAGTATATAAATAATGGCAAAATACCTATAAATCGAATGCACAATGTTAACTGCCTATGTTCGACTTTGAGAGTGGGAACCCGGTATAAGTTTTATGTCAACATTTTTATTCCAAAAATGAGAAGCAACCAACGAAACATGCAATGCGTTTGTTGGATGCTTCCATTTTTGGCTATATAAACATAGTAAGATGTGACGTCATCAAATAGTTTATGACGTGCACCCATATCTAGAGCAACTGGACTATAAAAATTTCATTCAGCAAAACCACAATAAATATACAAACCTGATATCGTGTCTTGAAAGTCTACAACTGCAAATTAATGCATCTATCGATTTCAATTAATAAAGAACAAATGAAAAAACGCGATTAATCTTCTCCTTTCAGAACAGTTGGCAAACAATGCGAGTTTAGAAGAGTCAACAGTATTCAATATCATCTGATATCTTTAGGGCGCATTATCGATTACGTTATTTTCTACCGCTTTCTACCCTTTAAATAGCGAGAAAAGGGTTAATGAAACTGCTCATTAAGAAGGTATAATTTACATTTATCGCTTAATCTTAATTTTCCACTGGGAACAAGAAAGCTATTTAATTTTAGAATTATTAGACAACTTAAATATCTACCTTAAAATAATCCACAATTTTAAGATAGAGTTACCATTACCTTATACGTGTCAGCTGGCTTGAACTGGATGGTTTAACGAATTCAGTTTCTTTGGGTAACGTATAACTTCTGATCAACTAATGCAGGCGTCACAAAGTTGCATTTTATCGTCCGCCATTTTAGTAATAGCTGAAACTTCTGTGCGATTTTCGATCCATTCTCCTAATTAAAGCTGGAATATAGGAGCGATGAGTTTAAATTGGCGCATGCTGATATGTAAAATACTTCTACATCCATTTAAAAGAGCGACAAAATAATCTGAGCGTCTCACAATCTGTAAAAGTGTCGCTAAAAACTTTTAAAATTTAGCATATAATAGAAAAGCGAAACTAGTTTCCAAATTTATTTTACTCGTGGTAGGGAACTTTATAAAATATTAAAAAGGTATAATATCTGAAGTAGTTATAAAACTTTTAAGTACAAAAATAAAAAGAATATTCGGGAGTATATTCCTCGCGCTTTTTGCCAGTGATCGCCCCGGGAAATAAAATTTGCAGTTCTTATTTCCTAAAGTATATGATAACACGATAAATATGCCTGGGCGCAAATTAAACTTCGTTACCTTTAATATGTGTTGTAAACCACCAAAATGTGTTAATGGAATCACGTCTCATGCAAGCGCAATTACCCCCAATTTCAACCCATTTAGGCGCTTCATAATTTCGTAAACGAGATGTAGCTGAAATCGTTTAAAGCCGCAGATTTTCATGCTACGGAAACTTATCATGGTAATAAGCGGCTTTAATTGTATAACATTCTTTCTACTACTACACGCCTATGCAAAGCACAGCGAAATTATTGCCTTTACCCGTATTAAGAGGTACAAAATTATTAAAACTGTGCTTTAATATCACTATTTAGCAGGAAGAAACTATTAAAACTTTAAAATGCGTTTAAACTATACAGAGTAAATGGGAAAGCAGTTGCAAACTCCGTAGGTAACTTATCCATCAAAAATCATAGTATCTTTTTTTCTCAGAATATCCTGTGCTTCTTCAATGCCCTGCGCTTCTTCGGAGTCGAATTCATTAAAAACTTTCGTCACAATTTCAATAATTTCAGCGTAAAACACAGCAGCGTCGATGCAAGTTCCCCATCTTGTAAATTTTCTTCACAGATGATATCAGAACGTTAACGTTTGAATAAAGATTGCGTATTAAGTCAGCTACTCGGTGTAAACCATGTGCTAAGCAGTTCACATGTATCATGTTTTAATACAAAATCTGCAGTTCTCGTATTACTTTCCACATATATGGTGCAGCATCACCACAAACCACTCGCATTTTTTCATATAAAATTCCGGACGGTCACAATAAGCTTAGAGAGTCGTTGAAAAAAGCAGCAAGTGTTGAATGATTCACTTTGTCCAAAATTTTTAAAGTCGGCTAATATGATTTATTTTTTCTTCGTTAACCCCTCCCGGGTTGCGCACATTCGTCGCCCGTTCACGTACGATCAGGAGAGTTAAGGCAGCGTTGGCTCCGGTCAGTACTGGGATGGGTGACTCGAAGGTGCGCTAACACGGCGCCTCTCTTCCACGAGGATTGATCACTGTGGGAGAGTAGATCAATAACCCCCCTTAAGGGGGAGACCCTTGCCCAACAATGGGATGGTGCGGGCTAATAAAGAAAGAAAAAGAACCCCTAATATACCAAACACAAAATTTTCTACTCATTTTGTTCTGCTTTTCTGGATATAGGTCAAGCTTTTTGACAAGGTTTGGCACTATGGTCTTCTCTATAAAATCAAGCGCTATCTCCCTTCTCACTTCTACCTACTCAAATCTTATCTAAGCGATCGTCAGTTTAGAACCAAAGTAAATGGTGAAGTCTCTGACTCATTCTCAATAAAGTCTGGAGTACCGCAAGGTAGCGTATTGGGCCCTCCGCTTTACTTACTATATACAGCAGACCTTCCTACTACAACTAATACCATAATCGGTACCTTCGCTGACGATACAGCTATCCTTGCAAGCTACGAAAATCCTATAACTGCAATTTCCTACCTACAAGACCTTCTGAACATAATACAAAACTGGACCAACAAAACTGTCCTCCAGTCACCATCAACGACGCCTTCATCACACAATCTTCTGCAGTGCGATATCTAGGGCTACACCTGGACGAAAAACTTAACTGGAGGGAGCACATAACAAAGAAGAGAAAGCAGATAGACCTGAGATTCAAGGAGTTATACTGGCTACTCGGAAGAAGATCACACCTACCACTAGAAGACAAAATTCTACTATATAAAGTGATAATAATACCGATATGGACGTACGGCATCGAATTGCGGGGTTGTGCCAGCAAATCGAATATTTCCATCTTCCAAAAATCTCAATCTAAAATCCTACGTGAACTGACAAACGCTCCCTGGTATCTGTCCAACCGAACGTTACATGACGACCTTCGCATTCCATACATCACCGAGGTCATACAAGAAAGAAGCAATAAACATCATGACAGACTTACAACACACAGCAATCCCCTTATACGCCCACTTTTAAATCCCCAAGGCAACAGAAGACTGAAACGCCACTGGCCAAACGACATCAGATGAAAAAAGAAGAGGACTCCTCACTGGAAAAGGCCTCATCCTGACATATAAGGATTTTCATACTTAAGGTCCTATGTTAGCACATTAGCCTATAGAATAATTTATTCTGATTGCTAATTAATGTACAACAATAAAAAATAAAATTTTGTTCTGCATCGGTTACTTCATCCAAAGACACCCAAATACTGTGATCCTTTACGTTTTCTCTTAGTTGGTGTAATGTTGCTGCATATAACTCGGAAACATAATTTTCTCTTAATGTCGAGTCGTCTGGAATATTCTGTTTCGTGTACTTTTCCAAAAACTTGCAAAGAACTTCATTCTTTAATATAGCCAACGGAATATCAGCGGCAATAAAATAACTTCCAAATTCCTTCATTAAATTCTGAACGTTTAGGTCCAGGCTTTGGTAAAGCAGAAATTAATACTTGCCGTTGGTTATTCTCCCTTTTTCGATTTTTATTACTTGCATGTTTTTCGGTTTGGAGATGCCGCGTAACTTGGAGCTTTTTGGTCACCACAAGAAGAACTTAAAACTTAAAATAGCACACTTGATGAAATGATGAATTGTTAAACTTTCAACTTTCACAGGTTTTCTCGTTAACGCAATAGCGCCACTCGAACCCTGGTAATCCCCTTAGCATTTCCAAGTATTCTAGTTTTTCGAAGCTTAACAACTAAGAAAGTACCTATCCATTCAAAATACAGAATGAATGAGTTTAGAAGATTATTTAAAATTTTTGGAAATTCCCAGACTGCTTGACGAAGTGAATTTATACTTAATAAGAACAAATTGTATAAATATGTAATTTAAACAAACAAATGCTGCAAATTATACATTAATGCTCAAAACAATTAAAACATGCATGTATTACCAAAAATGTCTAAAATATGCATTTGTATATGCAAATGCATAATTATCCTAATCCTATTTATGTTCTCAAATACACCATCAAATCGATCAAAAATAAAATTGCTCATAACTGTTTGTTTCTCACTGTATTTAGAAAAACAATTCATAATCTATTACACGGGTTGCACTTTGTACATACCTGAAATCTAAAACTATATCTGGATATTATTTTTCGCACTGTCTTCTTCGAGTACTTTATCTCTTACGAGACGTAGCGATCTTCTCTCCTATGCCTGTGTTCCGCGTTTAGAGTGCCACAGACATAGATGACCTACAGCTTAACGTGAGCTCCGAACCACGGGAAGTGTAAACACTTCTACTCCAGAGAAGATTTACTAGGCAGAATACCTCGCTGGTTTGCCATTGACTTGCGAGGGAGAATGGCCGTTAAAAATCCGATGTTCTGGTACTGGGAATTGAACCCACGACCTTCAGCGTAGAAGTCTAACGCGCTAACCTCTAGCCCACGGCTATTCAAGAAAATTATGATAAAATTGCCCTTCTTGGTAGTCTACTTCTATAATTGTTCTCTTAAAAAGCACTTTTCATAGTTTGAAAATGGGAAATTTGTGGAAATGTTCTTCACACGTATCCAGGAAAAGTAAACACATCTGTTGGCATTCCACTGCTTAAAATGCGCTTTCTGCTACCTGCTGTTACCACTACTACTTAAAATGCTTTATCACATACGAGACGCAGTGATGTTTTTTCTTGTGTCTGTGCCGAGCGTTTAAAGGAACACAGACATAGAGGACCTACAGTTTAACATGAGTTCTGAATTACGGAAGTGTGTAAACGTTTCTATTTTAGAACTTTCTATTACATAAAAAGTAAACATTTGGGTGTTACTCTAAAAGATATTAAAGGAAGACTTCAATTTAAAAATACAGATGTTTTATTAAAAAATAAAGTAGAGAGAAATTATTAAGTATATAAACGAAAATACATATACATATATATATATATATATATATATGTACATAGTAATAAGCAGATTTAATTGCATAATCAAGCAACCAGAAAATATTGCTATTACCCGATTCTACAGATG
Organism: Limonius californicus; assembly: GCA_014611495.1. Lineage (NCBI taxonomy): Eukaryota > Metazoa > Arthropoda > Insecta > Coleoptera > Elateridae > Limonius > Limonius californicus. The sequence goes on along the minus strand of JABXWE010008480.1, from coordinate 12,894 downwards.
CAAGATAAAAAGAACTGTGTTCTAATACCACTACTTTGCACAAAGAAACTATTAAAGTTTTTTCTTTGAAAATATACGAACTGAATGGGAAAACACTTGCCAATCTCGAAGGTAACTTTAGTAGTTCTAATTTTTCCATTTCAGTTTTTAAGAGTGACCCCAGAGAAAAACCCTAAAAATCGTTTTTGGGAAGATTTATAAAAAGCCTTGCCCTATAGATATATTAAACGCGAACTAGCTATTGACAGGCTATTTGTATTTAAACCACAAAACAATATCTGTTAATTCGCAGAAGATAAACATATATCAAACAATAACAAATATTAGTAAATATTTAAGGACTACAACCATTTTGAAAAATAACTTATAGCAAACCATTCTTATGTTTAAATAATATTCCTACTTTAGAAAGAGTGACTATTCATACAATTATCGACCATCCTAGTTTATGTTATAAACTCCATCATAAATATTTATCTATTGAAAGGTATCATAAACCATCAAAAAGCACTAATATCAAATAAATGTTATTTTCCGCATCCTATTCAGAAAAATTATTTATAAATCCGCGTGTTATCTTTGCTTTTAATATGGGCTTTGCACCTGCTCGAAAAATAAAATTGTAATGAATATTTTTACTCGTACAGGAAAATTGCGACAAAATTGCATGCATTGGTATTTTGTCTCTTAAATTTCACTATATACGGCATAAAACGCGAATATTCGCAGAAATGTCGCCACATTATATTACAGGAAATCACATTAAATAATATCTGTGGACATTTCTCAACTTGAAATACGCTTTCTGCTGTGTCTGTGTTACGCATTTGAAGTACCATGCACATAGAGGACCTACGCCTTAACACGATCTCCGATCTCTCCATTTATTCTTTGGGTGTTTTGCTTCTTACAAAACGTAGCGATCTTCTCTGATATAGCTGTGTTGCGCGTTTTAAAATCCCACAAACATAGAGGACCTACAACTCAACGTGGACTCCGACCACAAAAGTGTGTAAATATTTCTACTTCTTCTTTGAGTATTTTGTTCCTTACAAGACGTAGTGATCTTTTCTCATATGGCTGTGTTGCACGTTTTAAAATAGCACACACATAGAGGACCTACAGCTCAACGTGGGCTCCGACCACAGAAATGTGGTAACATTTCTACTTCTTCTTTGAGTATTATGTTCCTTACAAGACGTAGTGATTTTCTCTCATATGGCTGTGTTGCACCTTTTAAAATACCACACACATAGAGGACCTACAGTTCAACGTAGGCTCCGAACCATAGAAATGTGTAAACATTTCTACTTCTTCTTTGAGTGTTTTGTTTCTTACAAGACGATCTCCTCTCATGTGCCTGTATTGCGCGTTCTAAAGTATTGACCTGCAGCCTAACGTGAGCTCCGAACCACCGGAAATGTAAACACTTCTGTAAGAGAACGTGCCTTCAAAATTCGATGTAACGGTACTAGGACGTGATTCTTAGATCTTTGGAGTCCAACGCTGCTTTTACTCTAGATCTAGAGAATATTAATATTACCAAAAAAGTGCAAAAATACACAAATACCATACAGGTTGTCTCCTCTATCAATATGCACTTTGCACTCATCTAAATTTAATACTTTGTATGGATATTATATTTCGTATTATATTCAAGAAAGCTGTTACAACACTGGCTTTCTTGGTATTTTCCCTCTAAAATTTCTGAAAATGTTGTTCTTCACATTATAACCAGGGAAATCGTATTAAAACCACCTCTGTAAGCATTGCATTACTTGAAATACGCTACTTACTTCTACTTTTACTACTTAGAATCCTTTATCTCATATGATCTCTTCTCCTATTTCTGTAAAGTACCATATACATAAAATACTTTCAGCTTAAGGTAAACTTCGAGCCACGGAAGAGTAAACGCTTCTACTCTAGAGAAAGTATAGATTACCTTAAAAGTGAAAAATTAAAACGCAAATATATAAAGAGAACATATCAATGAACCGGTTCATTGATATGTTCTTGAAGGACCTGCTTAAAAAAGCGTGGCGTGTATCCCACGGGTTCAGCTAGATTAAATAGGAGTGGGTATTCAAACTAACCTACCAAATACATATACCTGTATGCTTAGCAGTATCTTAATAAAAGCCACTAGAAAGCGCTAGCTATAAATGATAGATTTTATTACAGTAAAACTTTTTATTGCAAATTACACTAGACAGTTAATTGTTACAACAAATGTAGTCTAGTGTCTTTTCATAATAGGTATATATTATTTTTGAGATATAATTTTCATTAAGAGGTCGAGTTGATAACACAATTTACAAATTTAAACAAGTTTTTGGCCAAATAGGTTACCGTGGAAACGCTAATGCCTATTGACTGTAATAGGTGTCCTCTAGTGACCATTTGGCATCTTACTCAATTGACAGCGCGGAAATTTTTTTTTATTCACATTATTGTATTTCAAAGAAATAAGTGTACGGTTGATAAAAAGATCGAATATTTCATTCTTCTATATCAATAAACAAGGAACATTCAGTTAAATGTACAAAAACTTAACAGTGAAAGTCTCCGTGGGCTTGAGCCTGATACAACCTTTAATAGCTATTTGTAAGATACAACTGACGCACCCTATAAATGTTGGAGTGCTTTAAATTCAAGTGTGTATGGTTCTCTGTGGCTGAAAATCATATAAACTTTTAAAAACTAAATAATAAACACTACAGCTTGTCCGGCCAAAAAGTTCCTTTCTTTTTATTTTGCTTTTTACAGGATATACGCGTTTGCACATTAGTGTTAAATGTAAATCTACACTGTTTCAATTATAAATTGTTTATAGCAGGTTGTCGGAAATTTAAAAGGATGTATAAATTGATCTCATAATGGTGATTTTTTTCTTTTTCCGAAGTTGCATCTCTTACCGTTTCTTAAATTCCAATATGAGATTTAAATTTGGAACACACTATATACATTCGTAACTCTACCGAGACAGTGCGAAGCTTGAGAACGAACTGTTTCGCTCATTTTTTAAATTCTAGTCAATTTTCGATTGTTTGATAGTTTCACGGCATTGAGAAACTTATGAAGTTCCATTTGTGATGTGTACAATTTTCCAGGGCCATTCACATCTCTATTATCACACTGACATTTATCACAAAGACAATTAATTCTGATTTAGATACGCTGATATGTGTTCTACACTTAACTGAAATGAAATTCCTATGACAATTCAGTAAATAATTGTCCGCAACGGGTTTGCTAATTAAAAACCTATGTCCTTTAGATCGTAAATTAGCAATACCTACCCCTCATTTTATGCCCAGACTTGTTGGTTATAGCCCTGCTTCAGTTAATTGTACGGAAAAAATTTGCAGATTATCTACCAGAAACTGAATTGAAATAAAACAGGTAACCGGATACCGAGCACATGGATTTTGCCGAAAGACCCATAAATACGGAATGGGTTACATAAGTAGCTAAGGGAGCAGAAACTTCAACCGGAGGGTCGTAGTTTAGCGTTTCTGAGATAATAAATGTCGAAATGAATAAAAATAGCTCCATATAATAGGGCTAACATAATACTGAAACGCTACAAGGTTAGATACTCTCGACAAAACCACATTCAAAAAATACACCCACTCTATATTTTTTGTGAACAAAGCTGAAGTTGGCGAGCTTTTCCAAACTTTCTAAGTGCCCTTTTGCTTTGTTCCTTGCTGAATTTACTATAAGGTGGCCTTTTGATGCTGCATATCAAAATAAATAGTACACATACTTTTAACAATGCGTGAACTATGTGACGTCGAATCTATGGTGCCCTTGCTGAGAATGTTATGTTCCCGAATTGGTTTCATATTTCTAATATTTTTTTGATTTAGTGTGAAATATCAATGGTATTTAAAGATAACTGTACTTTTCGCGAAAAGGGCGATTTTCTAAACTAAAGGGATTCCAAAAAGATATGTAAGGTAATGGAAAACAGTTTGAATGTAAAGGAAATTTTTCCATAGTTTTAATAAAACCACGCATTCGCTGTTTTGAAGACTAAAAAAGCAGCTGAATTAGTTTTTCAAAATCGGAAAGGTTTGAAATAAATTAAATTATCTTATGGTGTATAATCCTTCATGAAAATATCTGTGCGGATTTGTAAGTAATTCACTGGTTGGTATTAGTACTATAAGGATCTGCTATGGTACCAGATTCTAATATTAAAATTGAAACGAGCTTTTGGGAGTACGTGTTGTCTATTGAATCGTAAAACGGTAACTTAGTAAACATGAACAAAAACATATCAACCCAACAAGGCAACCCGATAAATGTAGTGCACGCGCACTACATTTACCACCTTCTCTCCAAAAAAAAAAGAAAAAGCGCATGTTGAAGGAAAAACTTCCACAATGACGTGTTCGAAACAAAATTTTGACCCACATTATAGAGGTAATCAAAAATTTCGAACGATTGTGGTAGTTAAAAAACCCTTCATGCGGAAAATATTTTTTAAAACAATCCTTAAAAATAACAAATTGGCATCGAACAATAAAAAAACTTAAGACTAATACAAATGAGGTAGAATTATACAAGAGGTCCTTATAGCTAAATTAAATTAAACTGGAACGGGAAACCGGGTGGGACGGAGGAGTGAGTGAGTTCTGAAAACAGAAAAAAGAAAAAAAGTTTGTGTGCATAAAAAAAACCTCAAAAAATTATTTTTTACATACTTCAAAAGAATTCAATACGTAACAATAAAATTAAGAAGGAATTGTACAGAATGCCTTTTTTTTAAAAAACGGTGAGTGTGGGTATAATGTCACGCGTCTTTTAAAAAGTAGACGGGCTTGAGCCTATCAATCGAAACTTTCCCCTCCCTATCATAATCAACGAGCGTGAAATATTTTTGCGAACGTTCCTTAACGCGAAAAATCCCTAAATACGCAGCTTTCAGACCTAAAGTGTGTGAATCATTACGCACGAATACATGCGTAGCGGTAAACAAATCTTTATGTATATAAGAGGTAGTGGTATAGCTTTTGGTGAAAAGGAACTTAGCTTTCCTCATACGCTCCCGTAATTGAATTACAAAATTTGCAACACTGGGATCATACGGATCTTGTTCAACATTAAAAAAACCGCCTGGTAATCTCAATGGTGCGCCATATATGATAACGTCAACTTCTTCTTTAATTGCAGAACGCAAGCCTAACAAAATGAGGCGTAAATGTTGAAGCCAATTAGCGGACCCTATCGATTTGATGGCCTGTTTAAAGTGCGATGAAAACGTTCTACCAGCCCCTGGCTTATCGGATGTTGAATAGTTGTTTTAATATGGTTAATCCCAAAATCTTCCAAACAACCAGTACACGTAGAAGAGTAGAACTGGGATGCATTGTCTGTAGTAACAACTTGCGGTACTCCGAAGTGCGAGATCGATACCCCTAAAAAAGCTTCTATAATTTCGTCCGTGATAGTAGATTTGAGTGGAACAGCTTCCGGCCACCTAGTGAACCGATCGATGAGCGAAAGAATATATTTATACTGCCCACATATAGGTAGATGAACTACGTCCAAATGAATCTGAACAAATCTGCGATCCGGTTCCTGAATCGGCTGAAGCGGACTTTTAGTATGCCTTGAAATTTTATTTCGTTGACAATTGTCACATGAAGTTACCCAATTTTTAATATCCCGTCGTAGTTTGTCCAAAGGTATCTATGGCAGATTAATTTCTGCGAAACTTTTATCGCCGAATACGTCAAATTGTGTAACTGTTTGATTGCGTAGCGAAATTCCTGCGGAACGAACGGTCGCGACCCATTATGGCTTCTATCTATCCAAATTGGTGTTCCTTGTACCCAACAAGGCAACCCGATAAATGTAGTGCACGCGCACAACAGTACTATCACTCTGTATAATGCTAAAGTGCCAATTGCCTTGAGAAAAAAAAAATAAAGATATATATGTTTAGTGTTAAATGAATAATCAACGATCCTGTATAATGTGTCTATTACGTCTAATACATGTAGCGTACAATCAGAAAAACCAAAGTACGAGTTTTTGAATACCTAAGAATTATTATATTTTGACCAATTAAAAATTACTACTTACAAAATCTGTGAGGAGCCATGGAACGAAGAATGGATACCAAGAGACTGACAGGAAAACCTTTTAATCCCAATATATAAAAAAGGGGCACAATCATATTGCGGTAATTTGAGACCAATCTATAGATCAAGGATATTTGAAATTCGAAAAGGAATAAAGCATGGGGATAGTTGAAGTCAATTGCTATTTATTATAGTGATTATTACAAATTATTAAAGAAAAAACGGCAATAAGTATAGTGAGAAATATAAATCTATATTCCTTGAAAATAGAGTACCTCCTGTTTGCTGACGATATAGTTTTACCAGCAGATACACACGAAAAGGCCAAAAACTGCTGAACACTTGGACGGAGGAGATTAAAAACTTTCAAATGGAAATAAATAGAAGTAGAAGGAGAATCTCAATTTATTTGTACTACACTGTAAATAATTTCATATTCGTTTCGATTCATTTTCCTTGCATTCCTTCTAAATAATTCCAATTTGCTTGACTTTGTGGTAGGAAAGCTGCTTGCTCATCTTCCCTATTTTGGAAGTATATTAACAGAGGATGGAACAATAAATGCAGAAATAATAAATCACATTAAAGAAGGGACAATACGTACTATACATTAAATAAGACTATATACAGAAAAAAACTTTTAATAGGAAACAAAAACACACGTGTACAGGACTATAATAGAACCGGCAGTGCTTCATATGTTAGTGAAAGCTAACCCAACCAAAGAAAAAAAAGAGAAATGAAATACCTGAAGAAGAACAAGAAAACGAAATTTAGATAGAATAAGAAATGAACAAATAAAGGAACTATACCAGGAAGCAATTCAAAAACAGTTTGGAACAAAACAATTGAAGTGGGTCGGACCCACAAAAATAGGTGAGGAGATGGGCCAAACCGTTAAAGAAATGAAGATAGCCGCAATAACAGAAAATAATGGAGGAAAGAGGTAGAGTCCATATCCGACGCTCATTAAGGACAGAAAGATCAGAAGAAGAAGAACAATTTGTATTGATCTATAAGTAAATAACAAATTTAGACATAATGTGGAATATCTTAAAATTTAAAATTTAGTTGCTGCAGATTTAATATTGGATTTAATGGTTATAACTAGAAAAAAGTTTTTTCAATAGTTCCTTTGGACTGTATTTCCGTTCGAAAACTTCGGAAAGATTTGTTACTAAATGCTTCTGAACGTACACTGTTAGATGTTTGCACTGTACGCTATCACAAATCGTTTAAAGACTCCATTTAGGTTTCGTAAACTCAAATATGATGTAATTTCAGAAAACAGTTAGAAGCTATAAATCTGGTGAACCGGATGGCCACTTGATTACTGAACATAGATGAATCTTCCTAGAAGAATACGTTTTTTGGCCACGGAGCTCTCCGACTGTAATGAAGCGGTACTCCATTATGTTGTGAGAAGACATCCATATCAAAATTCCCTTCCTTTCCTTTTATCATTTTCGGTAATTTTTCAAGAAATGGGTTTGGAATGAAAGATATTCTAATATGAACAACGACTTGAGTGGAGAGGTACAACCCATGTTCACTGAATTTAACGTAAGTAGGATGTCGAACTGCAAATATGAAGCAAAATTCCCTTAATGTAGCGATGGAAGGCGCTTCGGCTAGTACAGGGAGAGTTCGCGGAAAATGCTTGCAAGAGTAAAGCCTTGATTGTTTTAATGAACAGGATAAGTCAAAATAAACGAGTGCCAGTGTTTCTTCATGAGAGAGCCGAGGACCAACTGTTTATCAGGAATCGAACCTACCTTATAGGCTTATATTGTTCTTTACCTGAATATGCCTTACAAAATACATAAATCGCCTGTTTTTATTCTGGAGCCAACCGACGCGACGGAGCTGTTGTTATTTTATGAATAAGGGACTGTTTGCCCCTTTAGGTTATAATTAACTAGTGTAGTAATTCAATATGTTAATTGGAAAAAGCTTACGTGTTTCCAAAAACTACAATAGATTATAGTATGTATGATTTAGGGACGTGGCACACGTTTGTAAACACTCAGTTGGTGAATTAGCTCGACGCTCTAACACAGGGCGGTCATTGTTGCCATGCAGTTATACGTTGTAATTATATTCGTGTAAAAAGGAATTCGGAGATGGTGGCTCGACCAAGTCGGATCGCTCTTAATAAAGTCCAGTAATCCTTCAACTGTTGTGTTTTATTTTATTAATAAGATTCAAAACTCTTTTGAATCTGACATACACGCAAAAAGGAAAATATACAAAAATAAGTCATATTGAATTAAACAATGTGTATATAATACATTAATTAAAATGGTTTATACATATACAGTTACATACTAAAATGTTCAAACAGAGACCAGAGTCGATATAGCTATAAATGACGGGGCTTCGAGACGTCTGAATTATTTTCTTGGGTCACGCCGCTACTTCACAGAACAAGTACAATTAGTTATTTAATGGCCAAACAATTACTAAGAAAATGTTGCTTTATTTCTTGCAAAACAGCTATTTTTTAATAACGCAAAAACGATGCACAGAGTTTTTGTTAAAACGGCGAATCGTCACGTAAACATGAAAGGAGGAAGGGGGCTCCTTTTCATACTTTTCATCCTTCCTACGCATAACTTCAGGTACAGAATCAATTATTAACGCCTACCCTATCTTCACTAATCACCAAAAATGTCTGCACACTTAAAAGTTTTGAGCTCGACTTTTCTTGTATTTAGAGCGGCTCTAAACAAGTGAGTCGATAAAGGTTCTCAGAATGAACCGCGACACATGCACTCAAGATAATTCCTGGAAATGCCGACATAACATATTCCAGTAATAACTTTCGGTATAACGAAAAGGTAACCTAAGATGCTCTATTTAGGAATTAAAACAAAGAAGTGAATTTAGCAATCATTTAAATGAAAATCAAGCGAGCGTCATAGGGATTCGCCAAGTAGTTTAAACGTCGACTTTCGTCGAAAAACTTATGAAACTTATAGGATAATAATAACCCTTGTGGGTGTTACGTTATGCATTCTGTGTTGTACATTGGCAAGTAAGAGATAACTGTAGTAAATGTTATGAACTGCATAGCTTGAACAAACACACACATTGGTTTTCCACTATCAACCTTATCGAAAATTGTAGTAATCATACTGTATAAAAAACCAAGAGATTGACTGCAAAGAGAATTTTCAGACCATCTAATGTCCCAATTTAATTCAAATTAAAAATAGTACCAGCCCCTAGGGAGGCAGAATCTAGTGTAAATAGCAAAATCCAATTTTTGTCTGAATGAAATTTTGCGAGTAAGGAAGACAGTATATAATATCTCTTTAATATAGATAAGCATCCACTTGATGAAAATAGTGAACCGAACAAATTTGTTCGTAATGGTTGAAAGAACATTGGAAAAGTACTGCAACATCTGACTGGATGCTAAATTTTTTTGCCGAAGTTCAACCAACTAAGCACTGTGAAAAATTGTTAATGAAAGGAAAACATTTAACCAGCGACTTTCATTATTTTCTACTTGAAATATAAATAAATTTGTGGTGTGGTAGTCGACAAGTGTCCGAGGGTTAATTTGAAAGAGGGAATGTATTTGGTGGGAAGAATTTGCAGGAAAAGCGCTAGTTATACAATAATACTCCTTGCGGACGAGAAATACCATACATCAACATGACACGTCAACGTTGGTTTTAATAGAGGCGTCAAACGCCGGGAAACAATCACCTCCACAACCATTTGTCAAGGGGTAACAATTACGCTATTTTTGTCATGCCGTTAAAGACTCGGGGATGCTTTAGAATTTAACTCCTACAAGACGTGATGAAACATGCGCAATCGGGATTTCCAGCTTTCGTATAATTAAAAGCAAACAGACAGAGGATTCAAAAATACCAAAACTGCGGGCTACTGCTACTACACAATTGACACAATCGCGTCTTCAAAGGATAACCAAAGATTCCGCTGTCGCTTTGGTTTACCGTTATTTATAATGAAGTTATAACACCCTCTCGTGTTTGCTTTAGATTTCTACGGAATAAACTGTTTGTTTCTTTCTTTTAGATTCAGACAATTTCATTTCGCTAGATAAAGATACACCACATTTCCCATGTACAATTTCAAACGAAGTCGAAGTAACTGTATTTTTACTTCACAACTTTGAGACACCTACGTAGGCTTCGAGGGCTTTAGTTAATATCTAACATTTACAAAAAATCTAATGAAGGGGATTTAGTAAAGCGATGTCTTTGAATGCGTATATTTGCGGGGGATTACAGATAAAATGCATTAGTTCCTAAGTACAGGAACATTTGAATAACCTACACCTTTTCAGATAAGTATGCAAGTTTCCACGAGTTTCCATAAGTAACATCAAGCTGCGAAACTAGTAGTATTTCTGCGAGCATCCAATGAAACAAAACAAATTAAATAACCCTGATACGGAAAACTACGAACGACTAAATAATGAGTACGCATAATGGTAACCATTTTCAAATGTGTTTTCGTAACCTGCCGTTTCCTGCAAAAGTTAAAGTTTAAATTGCTTGACAAACCTGAAATCTTTACAATAGCTCTTAGGAAATGTTAAAGTACTCATACTGCCAATTAGCGAAAAAAATTATTTTTTATTGAGGTTCGAAAACAAACCTCACTACAGTGACTGAGCACAAGACCAGTTATTAACGGATTATCTAAGCATAGCATGGAGCAAAATATAGTCAATAATTCCAAGAACAACAAATCACTTAAAAATATCAAACTATGTCTTTATAGAAGGTATGGTTGGTTACTATAGACTACATCGTTGTTGAAACTTACCTCCATTGATTAGCAAACATAGATTGACAAGACTAATATCAGGTTGTATCGGCATATTCTTGTATATTTTTTGATAAGGAAACATAAAAAAAGTCGAAGGCAGTTATATTAGGAGATCTTGCAAGCCATATACATTTATTAGCTAAACAATCTTCAAAAAACTGTTGAAATAACTCAAAATGTTTATAGCTGTGCGGGTTGTGGCACTATCTTTCTGAAAGCCTATCAGTCGCCTCTGCTAAATAGCAACCCCTACGCTAACTTGCATTGTATGAAAAGGAGCCTCATGTAGTATGAAGATTGTTACCACCTTACTCCTTTTGTTGGCGAATTCACACAATCAGAAAGTTAACACTAGGCGTCATCTGAATATAATGCCATATCAAGTAATTCGCCGTTATTGACTAAGTTATTTGTAAACTCTAAATAATGAAATATACGCTTGTTATAATATGGCGTTAAAAATGTTTGATGAACTTACATTTTTTACTGTTACAATTTAAGATTTTTCTCAACTAACTGGTAACCTTAAGATAACTCCAACTCTTAGGAAGGTTTTTTTAAAGATGTAATCGGTTGGTTGTCCATAGTTGCCCTATATATTCAACGGTCTCGTCATTATAAATTGTTTGTCCACCACTTCCGAATTTTCGCGATACACTGTCTGAGCTTCTAAATCAATTTACAGAAAGCACATTAGAAGTTAGCTTCGCGTGGAACCATTTTTACACACTTTTGGTAAAACATCAGTATAAAGTCAGACTAATCTGCTCACTATTTCGGAAATGAAAAAACTTTGTATTCTTCGGCGAATCCCATTTAAGCTGATTGTAGCACCTAAATCAGGTTCGATAATTTGACTATTGGCAGCTAATTAATTATAGGGAAGTTATCGTAGTTTGTAGAAATTTGTAATTATTTTAGTTAATTTAGAGCTGCGATTTCATTGGTGGAACCTCTAGGGGTTGACATAATAAGTTGAAAGTTTTGTTCCGTATCATAGGAACGGAAAAAATTTTGTGAAAATCTTCTGTTAAAAAGCAGGTGCATTTTATCCGTCAACGAGGAAGTACGCTCCTCCTGCAGCTCGTAATTATTGTAATTTTGTGTTCGAATTTGTGTTTTTAAGTTAATAAATATTCTTTCACCGTTAAAAAAAAACAAGGACCCCAAATAAGAATGCTGCGATTCCCCTTATTTTATTTTAAAACAATTATTATAATAATATATTGTGGTTTTAAATAAAATATATAGCGTATAAAATTGTGCCAGGTTAAACTTACTATGTTCGGCGGCATAAACGAATTAAAGCCTTAAACAGGACATCCTTTCTCAAATGTATATTAAACATATACAAAATAATAAATTGTTTAACAAACACTAGTCAAATGTTCTCACAAACCTTTACATGCAAAAGGAAAACACCAAAATGTTCATTGCAAAATTCCTCAAATATTGATATCGTACACGACATATTTCCAGTAAAGCATAAGAAAGTTGATAAATTCAATTTTTTAATTAAAGAAATAAATTATTATAAACTTATTCAAAGTTAATAAAAATTAACACAAACCTTCCTTACATGCATAAGAACATTATTAGAAACATATTTTTCTCTAAAGAAAAATATTACGTTCACAAATTTACATTACTATAGCTAGCTGTCAAAACCAGTATGTTTTTACTAATATATGTCAAATTGATAATGTGGAAAAGTATCCTCTATGCTTTCCCAAAGACTAAAATCAACACAACAACCTGTTTCGAAATCTGGAAGTCAAGTTACAGAGAGACGACAGATCAATTTCCTGGTCGGAAGGTAATATTTACATCGTATTTGAATTATGTGTGATTAAACCATTCATTTTATGCAGGGTGGCTTAAATTAGCTTTATTATAATTAGCAATAGATTAAGATATCTCACTTAGAGCATGTTGTAACAAAGCATTATATATATATATATATATATATATATATTGTGTTGTC
>JABXWE010008478.1:0-23390 GCA_014611495.1 Limonius californicus | reverse complement strand
GCAAACACATCTCATCGTTTTCGCTGTCTGAATTATTCATACCTAGTTCTTACTGTTTTTACGAATACGAAAATTTAAAACTGTTTTTGACAGTTACTTCAAAAACAAGTGGGAGATCCAAGCGCTAACATGCCACGCCCATTGGATTCTGATTCATTATCCCACCGTTTTTTACAGAATCCAACGGCAATGGAGAATATCTATCATTCTTCAACTAAAAAGGTATATGTAACGAATAGATTATATCATCGTTGTAGAGAATAGCTTTTTCTACCAACCGTACAACATTATTAGTAACTTATAAACAGTCTTTACCATATTGCTTATTCCTAACAATACAATCTTTTGGTTCAACCTTATCTCATCAATTTTGCTGGCTTATACACATTTGTCGAAGGTCATTATTCAGGAATGGAAGTACATTTTAATCTTAAAACGAAAATTAATATTGTGCCTGTAGCATAGACGTTGATTCAAATAAATTACTTAAAATACATGGAAATTATTTTCCATTAAGCTCTAGCATGAAAAAGTTTTTCACTTATATTTAATTAATGATAAATAAATCAAGAGTTAAACAATTACCGACTAGCCATTTTGTACTAACAAAATTTATATAACAACCTTATTCAAAGCCTCTTCAAACATAATTTTACATTGTTATTATATTCAGACTAACGATACTAATTAATTAAGCAAATCAATACAAACGCATGTGTGCGAATTTTTGGCTAGTAGGTATAGTCTGAATTGAAATTTGAAAAATCGGCGACGTTACCTACCGATAGCGATAGGGAAGCACAGCAACAATCAGTCGGATCGGGGCATGTCATATCGCGTCGAGAGAAAGTGGTGCTGGGGTGAAACGAGGGAGCCGGTGTTGATTGGGGGCGCAGTACGGGGGCCCTACGTGACCTAACAAAGGCCAACTCACGACCGCTGCTGATTTAATGATGTCTTGTTTTAATTGCTGACAAATTGCCAATTGCCGCCCTCCGGCGACCCCTTCAATAAATTGTTTTCGAGTTCTCTTCCCATATCCCCGTTGTTTAATTTATTCCGAAATTTCTATTTGTTTATTTGTATTTTCATTCGTTAATTTTTTTTAATTTCATTTGTTGCACAATATGTACTACTACTGTGATCAACAAAATTTTCGATAATGAATGACTACGGAAAACAACATGGGTATCTACAATTATAAACAGTTGTCAGACGGCGAATGAGAATCCAAGAGATATCTAAGCGCAAATGTTGGTGTTACCCATTTTCAAAGGGTTTTTTTCTATAAATGGTTGGTGTGGCATAGTAGGTAACCATATTGCTGGCCCACGCTTTTTTAATCATATTTTAATTGGACAACGTTACTCGGATTTCCTACAAAATATTCTACCCGGATTATTCAAAGGTGTAGCACTCAATGTACGACCAACACTTTGATACCAACACGCTGTCTGTCCTGCTAAGTGCAGTTGGATTGATAAGAATTACTTAAATAATATATTTAGAGGAAATTGGATTGGAAGAGGAGCTGTGCATCCACGGCCACCATGAAGCTGCTACCACTCCATTAGACTTTTATGTTCGGCATACAATTGAAGAAATGGTATACCGAACTCCGGTAACATTATTTAGAAAGTAGAATAATCAAGGCGTGTCCACCAACTGCACTTGGCAAAGATATGTATTAAAACAAATTAGAAAATGTGTGCAGGTTCATGCAGACAATTTTGAAAATGTACTTAATTAAGTAAAACGTTGCTATTTTTTGTTTTTCACTTGTTTAGTTTTTAGTATAGCACGGTTGCACCAATGGTTAATTTTCTTATTAAATTATAATAATATAATTAATATCACTAAAAGCGTTAATTACTCAACTTTCCAGAAGCAACTATGATCCAGTTCTAAACAATAAAAAATTTAATAATCTCAATTACCTACTGTGATCCATGTATGTAGAGTTACGTATATTATGTACAACTAAGTTTTTCGTGAAATCAAGTGAAAATCGTTCTTTATATCATTCTAAAAGCTATTTTCGACGGCGCTATTTTGACCCCCAATCGAGAAGAAGTACTTAGTCCAATTAAAAACTCACTTTTTGAATTAAATTTAGATATTATATGGAATGATGCATGATGCATGATTACAACATTTTCCTACCAATTGCTAAATCCAGAAAACCGTGCCTATTCTATTTAGTGAAGAACTGATCCTACCAGCTGCTAATAAGCTTCTACGTATATTTCATCTCAAAAGTTTATCCGACTATCGGATTAACGCAAAACTGGACGAACTTAAACATCGACCTGCCCGTTCCCTGATAGATTTTACTTAAAATGCATACTGCGTAGGGCCGCAGATATTTTAATTCATTTTCAACAATTAGGCTATTTACTATAGGACTAATTCCACAATCGTCTAAATTGTCAAATATCACTTTAACTAATTGGTTGCATAGCAGAGCACTGCGGACGCCGGTCAACCGGTATTGGTAGTCCAGCACAATCCGCGCTGGTCAGTACTCGGATGGGTGGACAAATATAGTGGCATATGCAACCGGTCGTGCTTCGGAAGGTACGTAAAACCGTCGGTCCCGGTTGTCAGACGAACATCTTTGACAATCGTAAACCATGTAGTAGAACTTCTCTTCTCTGTTTGACAGGTTAGGCCAGCTTCCTAGATACAGCAAAGAAGGCTCACAGAACCGACTTGGACTTCTTGCCTCCCATGTGTACTCTTTAAGGGGTTCAAAAAGATGAAAGTCGCAGGGCGATAAGTAGTCGGGACTATAAGGTGGGTGAGGCAGTACTTCCCATCGAAATTTATCTAGCGTTTCTTGGGTTAAGCGGACAACATGTGGGCCTGCATTATCGTAGAGAAGAATGATGCCTTTACTAAATAGTCCGCGTCGTTTAGTTCTCACAGACTCTCTGATCTTAAAAGAAGTTGACTATAACATTCTGCATTTATAGTCTTCCGGTCAATTAAGAAATCTACCAAAATTGGACCGTGAATATCCCAGAATACAGTAGCCATCACTTTGCCTGCTGACGGTACGGTTTTGAACATCTTTGGCGGCGGAGAATTTGAATGGCGCCATTCCATGCTAGCCTGTTTATTTTCTGGGATGTAATGGTGCACCCAAGATTCGTCTACGGTAATGATTCGTTCCGAAAAATTGTCTCCTTGAATTTGAAACTGTTGAAGAAGTTCTTGTGAAATTTGAACCCGTGTCTGCCGTTGTTCATCAGACATTTGGAACCCACCGTGCACTAACTTTGTTAAATTTAAACTTTTGGTGAATGATAACTTGAACGCTGCGAACACTAATCTTCGCTATTTCGGCCAATTTGCGAATTGTTATCCGCCTGCTTCCCCGAACAAGCTCATCACCATTTCGAACATTCAGTTCATTGACTCAGTAGCGGGTCTTGCGACACGGGGAACATTTGATACCCGTTTGCGGCCTGTGACGAACGATTTATACCAATCAAACACTGAGCTTCTTGAAAGGCATTCTTCATCAAATTGTGCATGCAACCGACGATAAATATTAACAGCTTCCTCACCTTCAGCACATAAAAACTTGATTATAATTCGTTGTGCAACAGAACTGGGCACATTACTTGAAGACATGTTCGATACAATTGTCATTGTTTATGCAACAAAACACAATCTCTGGTATTTATTGACTATATAATTGTCTTGATTATTAAGAAGTAAATTCGGATACAGTTCATTATATAAATCAAAAATTTAAAAAGTCCAGGTCTAATCTATACTCCCCTCGTAATTAACAGACCATTGGCCTATACACGGAAGAAGAAGAGAACGTTAACTGGCAAAGTTATACTACCAACATGAAATTAAGTTTATTATCTTACTTATATTATGATTCACCTTAAAATATTTTCTGTTTAAGTTTAAAACTGTTTGTTCGGTTTGTACCAACGATTCCCTAATTACGTTGTCCATAATACACATGGCATTACCAATACAATAATGCAATTCTAATGATCATCTCTAGGAATATAAAAACTCAATGAAGTGAATTATCTTTATTGGCTTTCTGCAATTAGTTGGTGCCATGTAAAATACATATTTAATTTTGTGATTATGTTTATGTTTTGTTCATTTCAATAAACAGTTTCAATATTTCATTTCCAAGGTGATTTATTTCCAAACTAGGTTTCAGAAATTGAAATATTACGCCCACCGTTACATACGTATAATAACATTCACAGAATGTTGCGATAGGGAATATGCGGATTAGAGTACATTTCTTTGGAAAAAGGGCGGTGAGCCCAATATGTTTGGGAATCACTGTTCGAAAGTAATTTAGTAACTATGGCTTACGGTGATAATTATTACATAAATGATATCCAATTAAATAGTTTCCTATTACAATTTAAAAATAACATTAAATATATAGCAATTAAAAAATATATAGATATGGTGACAAAATTAAGATGTGAAATAAAAATAGGATAAAAATGAACTTAGTAAAGAAGTTGATACTTTGAACACAGAATAAATACCTAAGGTATTTATTCTGTGCTTTGAAGTTTAAAAAAAACAAAGCAGCTCTAGCGCGCTCAATCTAATCACGTACAAATTACCAAATTCCTTAAAATAACAAACAATGTAAGCAATGCCGTGGAAGCATGGACCATTACCCATGCTCTCCACCATATGCTAGGACAAGCAGGGCCCTCAGACAATGCAACGGGGCCCTGTATGCAAGGCTCAAGTACTCGCTCGCCTTAGGTAGCGACTCTCAAGTGCTATTGTACTTGCTCTGCATCTCGGCCCTTGTGTTGTTCGTTGGACGTCATTCTCAATTGTGTGCACCGACTGAATACCCTATATTAAAGTTTATAAAATGGGTGCAAAGATATCTATTATGATTATGTACCGAATTAACTGTAATGATGTTTAGAAATTTGAAATAGGTACGTGTGACATTCCTGTTTAATATAATGCGCTGAAAACCCCCTCTGAATCAAATGCTTATCGTTTGATAAACTGAAATGCATTAAATCTGGTGTTAATCAAGTTGGCAGTTTTAAATTTGACAGTTACACACGGAATGTTCTTAGGGGTGATTTCTTTTTAAATTTATCGCGATGTCATCAAATAAACGAAATGTCTAAAAATAAAAATAAAAAGAAGTAACAACTTACAAAGTAATAATGAGATTTTAAAGTAGTAAAGAGTATAATATATTAGATATCATTGTACAAACCGTAACTCTTTAGATAAAACGTTCGATTTTTTTTTTTTTTTGGGAAATCCTTTTTAGTAATATGTTATCAATTAAAAAGAAAAGTTATGTACTTTGCAATTTAATATAGTCGTCGCAAAGACCACTCTGACACAGATAAATATATTTCCATTACATATTTCGGTGATACAGGGTGATTCATTAGCCTCTTTACCAATGTTGGCAATGAAAACTAGATGCAATTTCATGAAGAAATGTTCATATAATTGTAGGTTCTATACTTCTTTATTAAGGTTTTTAAAATAATTATCTCTTTGAACATTAATGAGTAATCATATTTTAAGAAAATCAAAAACATTTATTATAACAAACAGAAAGCAATGTTCAGACTACTATAAATGTTCAAAAATTAGTCCATTCTCCTGAATACACAACTGGCAACGACGAACTAAACTCTCTTGCAGGCGTAATAAAGTCATATTATTTCTATTATGGGTTTCAGCATCTCAAATCCTCTACAGTAATTGATGACGTTCATTTATTTCCACGGCATAAACAAGTTGCTTGAAGTGACCCCATAAATAAAAATCGCAGGGATTTAAGTCGGGGATCTAGGTGGCCATGTTATAGGACCTCCGTTACCAATCCATTTATTTGGAAAATGGGTATGTAGCCATGCGGTCACTTGTCTTCCTCGGTGAGGCGAAGCCCCGTCATGCTGATACCACATATCTTGCATCAGGTGGAGTGGAACATCTTACAGAAGATCAAAAAATGTGGTGCTCAAAAAGTTATGGCACCTCTCTGCATTTAAAGTTCCATCAAAAACATTTACAAATAGTGTTCTGTTAAATGAACCACCCTAAACATTTACACTAAATCTCTGCTGGAAATTACGCGTTCTGGTCGCATTTGGATTGTCCAGAGACCAAATATGGTCATTGTGGAAATTATTAATGCCATCTCTTGAGAAATGGGATTCATCTGACCATAGAATTTTTGATATAAAATGTTATCTCGGGCGTGTTGTTGCATAACCCATTGTCAAAAATTGAATCGCTGTTAATCATCTCCGTGATGCAATGTTTGTACACTTTGTAGATGATACGGGTGCAGCCTCTCACGATGTAGTGCTCGCCACACAAAACTTTGTGATAGCCCTAAATTTCGTGTCTACCTATTAGGAAATCTGTTTCAATTACAAAATCCATAGATAAAAACAATATCCGCATATTCTTCGTTAGAAAATGGATGATTCATTGCTAAGTACAACTGCACAAGTACAACTTCTAACCGTGACTGAAACTTTAGACACAAAGAAACTATTTTTGACAGGTAATTATTTTTTGTTATGCTGAACCATGGCTACTACGCTTTTTCAACTTAATTTATTGTTCAAAGAGATAATTATTTTAAAAACCCTATAACTTCTTAACAAAGAAAGATAGAACCTACATTGACATGAAATTACATCTGATTTCATTGCCAAAATTTGTAAAGAGGCTAATGAATCACCCTGTATATCAAAGAAACTTGCCAAAATTATAAGTAAAACAAATACATTTAAAATAATTTTTAAAACAACAGAAACGTTCAGTGCAGTGAACACAAAACATGATTTGTAAAAAGCGGGCATTTACAAATTAAACTGTTCACAGTATAATTCGGTATACATCGGTTAGACAATTAGAAATTTTAACACCAGATACAAGGAACACATACGCTCATACAAATATAAACACCCAGAAAAATCTAACTAAGCACACTTGTTAGAGCACAACAACGCATTGACACCAAATAACATTTTTACACTTCTGCGATGATAAACGTCAATTGGATATGTGAAATATTCAAACCATAAGCCTAAAAAGAATAAACAATTAATCTCTTAAATTCGCCGTTATTGGATTAAAAGACCAGAACCGAGTTCGAAACCAGGAACGGTGTGCTGTTTCCCTAACACTACAAATGTTTATTTATATTGCTTCTAAAATTACCATATTTCACGTCGAAACACTTATCAAGCTTAAAAAATAAACAATATTAAAACATGTTGAAAGTATTATAATTTTAACTTATTATTTAATATGAATTTCATCAAATTTAGGGTAGAAATAATTACCAGATTAATGTTATAATAGTATAACCCACCATTTTTTCTAATACTCTTTTTATTAGATGATTTTTGCGTAATTAGAACCACTTCAAATATAAATTATTAACGAAGATGTGCTTATTATGATAGCTACGTTAAATATGTGCTAAAAAAATTGTACCGCTTTCGATAGTGCATTTCCAAAAAAGCGCTCATAAACTCTAAAACGCAGAACGTATGTAACGTATTTTCGAAAAGTTCAAAGCACACGAGTTTATTTGTGAAAGGAAACGGTCAGACGATGCAGTGAAAAATGATTAAATACACAGTTCAGCAGACATAATTCCGTTACTGAAAATTCCTTCAGAGTAATATCCACATCATAAAATGGTTGGCTGAAACGGTACATATGAGATTTGTCAATTTAATTTCCGGATTGATGATGCAGTACTGGAGTTACTTGAAATAAAGCAAAAGTAAAGCAGCATATTCGCAGTTTCTTCAATAAATTGTGATCAAGTGAAAATCAGCTGTTAGTTTCTGTGTAGGACACGTACATCGTCTTTCTGTCAGTCATCATGGAACAACTAGTTAATAGTAAATTTTTCACTAAATTAGGGAAAACTCCAACATAAACTTACGAAATGTTGAAAACTGATACAGATAATTATTTAAAAACATGTGTACAGCATGGCGATGCCAACTTGGTAGAGTACATTATTTTCAAATATAAGGAGAATCGATCGTTCAAACGGCCTCGTTCATCCGGCCACGCCTCAACGTCACGTCCAACCAGCCGCGTTCAATTGGCTGCGTCTAAACGCAGAGTCCAGCCTGCAGCAAGATTATTAAATACGACAGCTGACCACAACCACTTGACCGTGTTCAAACAACCTCGTGCCGCGATCAGCCGGTAGCATTCAAAAGGCTGCGTGTAAACGGTCACGTCCAAACAGCAGATTTATACTGTATGCATTCAATCAGCTGCGTCCATTTGGATGGATTCAACCAGTTGCGTTCAACCAGTCGCGTAAAACAGCTGCGTTTAAACGACCGCATTTAACCGACGTATTCTAAACAGCTGATTTCAACCAATTCCGTTCAACCGGTCGCGTTCAGGCGCTCCTTATCCATTGGACTAAATGGGCTATAGCTCAGGGGCGACATTGATCCAATTCTGATTCAATTTTTGACCCAAATATCCCTATTTAATTTGTAATGGCGTCAAAATTAAACAAAAATATTTAATTAAACAATAATTGAATCGCAAGTCGAATACACATTTCCCATAATAACAGCTGTAGCTTCAACCGACAAAATTCAAACAGCCTCGTGCCGCGTTCAGCTGGTCGCAAACAAACGGCTGGGTGTCAACGGTCGCGTTCAACCGGCCGCGTCCAAACGGCAGATTTATACTGGATTCATTCAACCAGCCGCGAACCAAACAGCAGATTTCAATCGAATGGATTCAACCAGTCATGTTGTACGGTCGCGTACAACGGTTGCGTTTAAACGACCGCGTTCAATCAGCGGAGCCCATACAGCAGATTTCAACCGGATACATACAACCAAGCGCGTCTACAACGAGTCGTATTCAACGACTGCGTTTTTAAACGGCCGCATATAAACAGCAGCTTGCCTGGATGCATTCAACCAGTCGCATTCAACCGGTCGCGTTCAATCAGCGGCATCCAAACAGCAGATCTGGACACGGCCGCGTTGATCAGACGGGCTGTAAATCTTTTATAAACATGTGTAAAACACAATCTCTTCAAAATCCACAGTACGAATACATTTTGGTCATCCTACCCAATAATTTACATATTTTGAAAAGCTAATTTTTCTTGTGCGTTATTTTACTGACGCAAATAAAATGTAACGTAGTTGCTGTCGAATAAGAAACCTTTCTGCGTAAAGATGTTGCCCTTCTCGTCCTTTTTCATTTACAACACCATAAGTAATAAACGAACATTAATACAAATGTAATCATTAATATTAGTTAACGTTATACCATCTAAAATTTAATTACTACTCAAACGGGCAAAAAGAAAACAAAGTTAGCAGCTGCCAAGACACATCGATCCGTTTTCATTTCATACAATTTTCTTAATAAGTTCATTAAGTTCAGAAGGCAATAACTATGCAACGAAGCGTTTTGGGACGTCAACGTCCATAAGAACTTTTTTCTTTAAATAACATAAGAAATTATTGTTAATTTGCCCGTGCTAGTTTGATCTGCTATTCATGTCTGTAGAATTGATCCGAAATTACCAAAAACAGATGCGGATAATGCGACTAGGCGCCATTTTGTAATATTTTTTAAATGGCAATGCGGTCGAGTGAAACCTCATTTGACAGGTCTCTTTGTGTAGAGTACAATTCTATATTTTGGGAAAATTTTATAGATTCAAAGACAAATGACAGACTTCCAAATTATCTATTTCTGATATTAAGCAAAACGCTAAAAAAAATGTAGGAGATGACACAACAGAAATAAAATAATTGGAATAATTAGTCTTCCTGTTCTGTCACTTTAATTCAGTTATTGTATTTGCTCATGTTTGAATATTGAGTGTTAAAACCGGTGATACTAACAATAATTATGGCGAATGTTTGAACTTTGCAGGAAAAAACTGACAAGTTCGCAATTATCTCGATACAACATATCCTCGACGATGGATAATTGGTCGTCGTGGTCCAACAGAATGGTCTCCGCGATCCCCTGACCTGACTCTGTTGGACTTTTTTTGTGGGGGTATCTTAAATTGAAAGTTTTTCAAACAGAATCCGATTTCCTTTTGAATTTACGACGTAAAATAACAGAGGCTTGTGCAAATATCGGAGTTGAAACTTCCAGAAAGTACACGAAGAGATATTAAATAGGTACTTCTATTGCCAACAAGTTCAAGAAGCACACTGTGAATATCTATTAAAATAGTATTACTACTCAGTTTTTGTCGTATAAAATAAGTTCTGTTGTTTTTTAGAATCTTCTTCTTCATTCTTCAATGGTGAACATTTCGAAAGCATACCTTTTTTGCTTTAATTCTTAGTTTTTTCCATAAACTTGTTATTTTCAATCATCTGTGATTCTTTTTCTGGATGAATATTTATTATGAATATTCAAATAAGGTATCACTCGATCCCTATTGCCATTTAAAATAATAGTTCAAGATGACACCTAGCCGTCATTTTGAAAGCTATAAAATATAAATATGGGCTAAAAAGTAGTACAAAGTGTTCAGAAAAGGTTGAGATGACCTTGACTCTACCCGCCAAATATTTGAAAATTAGGTTGGCAGCGCAAAAAATTTCCCCATACTCTTCTCAGCTGATAGACTGCAACGGTTTCAATCTCACTGTTTATGTGTCAATTTGCATCTCAGCGTATTTTATTTCCGAGTCTTGTTGAGTTCTTCCTGCCTTTTTGGGTCTCATCTTTGAAAAAACAGTTCTTATCAGAACTCCTGAACCTGTTTCCTAGTGTAGTAAGCTAAGGCACAAACAATTGTAAACTATTCAGTTCCACAGAATAAGAGGTTATGTTTTAATTTCAGCTAGACAACAATTATGGTGTTTACAGCAGAACAAGACGCCTTTATTGTAATGGCTCATTATCGCAGTGGAAATTTAAATCCAGATGGTACTTGGATTTATAACCTGGAGTCTTGCATTGAACAATTTGTACAGCAGTTCCCGGATCCAGAGTTTAACCGGCACAATTTTGTAAATCACAAGCACAACATAATTAGGCGATTTGAAGAAAGAAACTGCATTTGCAAAGGAAAATCCACCGGACGACCAACTAAGTTAACACCAGAGAGGATGGCTGATATTGAGCAACGCATTACAACTAGTCCAAAAAAATCGTTAAGAAAATTAGCAGCTCAGACTGGTTTGTTTACTTCAACCATGTATAAAAGCAAGTTGTTATTATAAATAATTTTAGGACTGGCACTCGGTACTGTTCATACAGCTGTAAAGAAAAGGCTTCATTTTCATCCTTACAAGGTGCGTGTTGTACAGCAGTTACTTCCACCCGATTTTGCAAGCCGCATGAGATATTGTGAATGGTTTAATGAAAACTTAGCACATGACAACAATCTCCTAGATTTAACATTTTTCACGGATGAAGCATAGTTTCACTTATCTGGTTATATTAATTCACAAAATTATCGGGATTTGGGGAGCTGAAAATCCCCATGAATTTCTTGAAACTACATTACATCCTCAGAAAATTGGTGTGTGGATTGCGATATCTAGAAGACGCATAATAGGGCCAGTGTTTTTCCGAGAAACAGCGACAGCTGAAAGATATAGAACAATAATTTTACAAGAATTTTTGGCACAAGTTCACGATGATGAATTGAACGATGGCTTCTTCCAACAAGATAATGCAACGGCTCATACTGCAAGAGAAACTATAAGATATCTCGAGCAATTTTATGACAACAGACTTATTAGTCAAGGTCTATGGCCGCCTAGATCTCCAGATTTAACTGCTCCAGATTTTTATTTGTTTGGTCGTCTTAAAAATAATGTGTTTAAAAACAGGCTCCATACTATCGAAGAACTACAAAATGCCATAACACATGAAATCAATGAAATCGGAGTAGAGGAATTACAAAGAGTATTCGAAAACATGAAAAGAAGAGTTAATGCATGTTTACATAATGAAGGCCAGCATTTTGAACATATGCTCTGAATGTTTTTAATGAAAATGTTATTTAATTAATGCAACTTTTTAGCTTTGTTTAATATAAAACTGTAATTTGGAATTTTATTGATGAATGCATTTATATTTAATTGTTTTATTGTATGCATGTACTTCTTAATAATTATTAAATAATAAACGTTAGTTCTTTTGTATTTTACTTGAAATTTATGCTGATTGTTTTAATATTCCTTTTTCAAATTAAATAAAATAAAGAAATCTGCTTTACCAACTTTTTAGTAACTTTTTGTAATGTTCAATACCAATAGTGTAATATTGGTTGCCTAAAATCCATCTCAACCTTTTCTGAACACTTTGTATATAGGGAATAGCAAAAAATTACTACGACCATCATATAGGGAGCGAAGGATTCGAGGACGACCAGGTCTTTATGATGTGCAACACAAGACAATAATCTATTTCTCCAGAAATGTGGAAAAATTCGGTAAGCCATTGTGATAAATTAATCAGAGAACATTGCGAACGCGAAATGCTCATGGACGATGTGCGAGAGTTAATTATTAATATCAATGGCGATGACGACGAAGACAACGAAATCGATTTTGACAAATTCAGAAGATTAATATAAATAACGTTTTTGCCCTCCTGAATTGTAAAGCTAGCTTTGACATCATGTATACGTCATGTGAAACAAGATTTTTACCCACAATGTTGCAAAGTACGGCTAGTATGCGGTAAAGTAACCAGTAAATTTTAGCCTTTCAGGGACGCTTAAAAAATAAATTAAGCATAGGACAATAAAATCTAATTTAGAAAACGCTACTTTACACCATATTTGACACGATAATGTAGAAAATAGAAGCGTAAAATGTTGTTATTATTTATTATAAAAGTATAGCGCCATCTATAAGAAATTCAAAGAAATCAACATTAAGTTGGCACCACTACTCAGTACTACACTAACAATTCACTCTCTGAGCCTGACATGTTGCAAAATGACACATGAAACAAATTTGAATTAGTCAAAATGTCAAAGTTTGTTACCAACATTAAAAAAATATTCTAAATCTGTTTTTTTCTTAAATAGTCGGCCAAAAAATTTTATACAAATTTCGTGCATAAATGATTTTACAACGCTCCAGCTAATGGGGAACGAACCCGAAGGGCGAGCTGTAGCGTTGTAAAATCAACTGTTCCGCACTCTAATGTAAATAACTATTTTTACGTATAATTACTTTAATTTATTTGTGTCAGTTAAGTAATTTCAGGCAACGAGTAGAAGACTGGGTTACTCCCATAACACTATCTGCAGCTTACGTTCCTTCTGGACATCGCCCTCACCCAGAAAGTTTAGAAGAATACTTTAAATCAGTGGAAATAGATTTCTGGCAGGAGGCGACTTCAATGCCAAACACCTTCTCTGGGGTTCTCGCATCTCTACCCCAAGAGAGCATATACACTTGAGAGCAAAAGTATTCGGCCACCCATTGTTTTCAATTAAAAGTGATTTTTAATATTAAACAGCATCTTGTACAATACTAACTAATCACTCATATTAAAGAAAAAATACTGCTTAATTAATTTTATTAAAACGAAATTGTCACCAACTATCAAGAGATCATCAGCTTTCTTTTATCAGTAGTGCCGTATGTGGGACGATTTGCAGCTTCAAACAATGTATTGTTTCAAGAGTACTATGAAACAGTTGAATGCGTGGCACTTGCAATTTGTTTGCATAATGTCTTTCAAGTTTGCTTCCAACATTATTGTATGAATACACCTCCTGAAATTGCAGCTCAAGCTGTTGCTCTGCTTCAAGCTGGTAACAGTCAGCGATCTGTAGCTCGGCAACTGAACATGAAACGTTCTACTGTTCAGAATGTTTTTAGAAACTGGTCGGTACGTGGCCAGGGCGAATACAGGCAGACCAAGAGCAACTTCAGTACGGGATGATCGCTTTATTAGAACGACCTCCTTGCGGAATCGCATGATAAATGCTGTCTAGCTTAAACAAGAACTGCGAGACGTCAGAGGAGTAACAGTAAGTCGCTGGATTGTTAGAAGAAGACTTCTTGAAAATAGGCAAAGGTGCCGGAAACCTGCAACGTGTCCAAAATTAACGGCAGTGCATTGTGCAGAGCGCCTACGTTTTGCTCGTGAGCACGTAAACTGGACGGTGGAGCAATGGAAGTCTGTGCTCTTTTCAGACGAAACCAAGATTTGTCTATATGGTAGCGATAGAAGAGCTAAAGTCTACCGTCGTCAAGGAGAACGATTTTCACAGTGCTGCATAGTGGAGCAAGTCGCTTTTGGAGGAGGTTCTTGCATGATTTGGGGGGCATTTTTCTTCATGCAAAAACCGAACTGTCCTATATCCCCACAGGTAACCTAGGCGGTTTAACTGCTCAACGCTATATTTCTGAAGTCTTAGATGAGCATGCTGTTCCCTATGCTGGCTTCATTGGCGATAATTTCTTGCTTATGCAGGATGAAGCAAGGCCTCATGCAGCTGCGATTGTTCAAGATTACCCGAACGAAGTTGGTGTACGAGTCATGGAGTGGCCAGCCAAAAGTCCGGACATGAATTCGATTGAGCACATGTGGGATGAACTCAAGAAAAGAATTCGACCACGGGTTCCAGCTCCAACAACGCTTCAGGAACTGACAAGGACTGCTCAAGAAGAGTGGGATAATATCCCTCAGGATGTTGTTGAAGGGTTGATCAGATCCATGCCAAACCGTATGCAATCTGTTATACGAGCAAGAGGGCGTCATACAAAGTATTAAGTAAACCGCATTTGTTGAAACTTGTTTTTGTTTCTGTTATTAATAAACAAATTAAAATTTTTTTTGTCTTACTAATTCTGACTATGACAACAAAAATTTTGTTAACACGATAAACAAAAGCTAACCAGAGATTAATTTGGTATCATTTGAGAGAGCATTAATCGGGCTTCGAAACGATACCCATCCGCTATTTCACAAATGTAAGGAAGCATGCTATTTATTCTTTTAAAATGAGGGTTGTTAGGTGGCCAAATACTTTTGCTCTTAAGTTTACTATTTTTTTGACGCCATTCGAAAGATAATTGAATTATAGCGTGAGTTATTTAAACATTTCCTATACTTAATTTCAACCTCTATCGAGTTATTCAATAAAAATCAAGAAATCCTTATCGTGCCGAAAGATTCTTTGCCTTTTCAAGTATATCATGGAAACAAAGGACAATATTAATAATTTAATCAAAAATACGGATTCCTATTTAATTACACAAGACAAATTATTATTAACTAGCAAGAACAATGTTAACAGAACTCTAACGTAAATATTCAATAGGATCGCCATTTTCGTTCAAACATTCTATTACTCTACTTTCAATAGATTGCGTAGCACTTCTGATTTCGTTGGGACCGAGACTGTCAAAAGTCTGTATTATTCTAAGTCTCAAATCATCTATATTACGAACTGGTGAAGAATAGACCAAATCTTTTACCCTACCCCAAATATAATAGTCTAAAGGGGCTTTTGGGAAGAACGCGCATGGTCTATTATAGTGGCGTACCAAATTTCAAATGTTTATTCCACGTATAAGTTAAAAAACTTTTAATGCAAGATCTACGTAAATCACCCTGTATATATGACTTATTGTTAACCCTTACTCTTTAACATTCCAAAAGTGTTTGTTTGGTCCAAGTAGAATAGTTTAATACATTTAAAAAGTTAGATTATTCGTTTAGTGGCCACCACACGAAGAAACGTGACCCTAGAAGTGAAAGTTAAATTCCCTATCAAAAATTAATTACGAGGAAAGCAAAGTCGAAAGAAACTTTTTACCTTTATCATGAAGTGGACGTTCGAATGAAGTTTTGTTGTTCCACAGCAATAATTGAATTTTATACACGCCCTCCTAACATTTATCGTCCGTCTAAATTTGTATTCACCGTGGCTTTTCTTAGTTATTTTTCGAATTCAATGGCAGGCGTTGTATCAACTCCACATTTGTACGAAGTCTGGTGAATTTAGTTGAGCAGGTGTTTAAAACCCTCAGCAGGAAGTTTTCGAATGTACTTCCTCTTCTCAAGGATTAGTAAACTTCCCTGTTAATTCCCTCACTTTAGCACTTCGGGCTGTTGCAACAAAATAAATAAAATAAAATTAAAAGAAGCAACGAACTAGAAAACGTTCAAAGTTCCCGAACGACGGCAAGCGGACGATTTGAATGACAAAAGATTTCTGTTTATGTTTGACAACACCCTTCTCACATACAATTTCTACGAAATTCTCCCGCTAGAAGCGGCAAAATACGCGGTTGTAAACCGAGCCTAAAAGGATCTTTCAGGCTGAAACTTCGTTGCTGGAGAATTGCGTTTAATACAGGTGACAATATACGTCTTATTTCACAGCTATCACGCGGAACAACACGTTGGTGTTTGGATTTCCCGACTTATGGAATAACAAAAGTTTATTAAAGGTAAATATTTGATTTCTATCACACGAACGTAACTGAAGAGTATAAGCTTGCCGTTTAACCATACGTTCGAAAAAGTTCAGTCCTGAGAATAATAACAAACGAGGGAAGAATTCCATATTTCGTTCTAATGTCTTCAGGAAACATTAATAATAAAGAAGTGGGGCAAATAATGCACAAAAAATAACCTTTCTGTTTGAAACTAGAATTCACATAAAGAATGTAATATCTTACCAACTCGACATCCAGATTCGTTTTTAATATCACCACAGGGAGAAATATTTGTGCTAAGATAAAAATTTGTTTCCTGTAATAATAAAAAGGAGAGGAAATAAGAGTCGAAATGTTTACGCACACCAGCAAAGTTTGATTTTCTGTTTGTATTTGACTTCCAGTATCACCCTACGGTGTCTTAAAAACCATTTGGATGTGGCTAAATAATTAGTTACGTAAACATCTACGAAATTAAGATTTCGCGCTCGTTTTGAACTACTATAGAGATGAAAACCATCTTAATTTATACTGCTTGAGAGTACATATTGTTTAATTAATTAAAGTACCTAGTAAACGAGCCAATTAGGGTTTGTACTTACTCAGTCCTATAATTAAATGAAATTTTTGCTAGGGCCTTCTATTGTAATCAGAACCAGTAAAGATGAAGGCTGTATAACAAATTTGTAAATATGCGCAACTGTTTGTGATACATAAATAAGACAGAGGTAGGAGCTAATCAGGATATTAGGCGCATTTAACTAATGCAGCACTAACATAGTCTGACAGTCCTTGTCATAATTTGGCTTTTGTTGACAGTTGAGTTTCGTAAACCACCCCTGTTTATTTGTTTCGATAATTTCGTGTAAATCCAGTTTTCTTCAAAACCAATTTGTTCTGGTTTTCTGTACCAGTTAGTTAGTTATGTTAGTGGCAAGGTACTACGCTCTCAAGCATAACAACTAATTTGTAATTTCTTGGATTACTTGAAGAGGGGAAAAATCAATGGCGCCCCTTACTACCATTCTCCTGTGTACAACAGGTAATAAATTAGTTTTATTAAATTGTGGTTAGTCTTATTACAATGTATTATTTGGTACAACGTGTAGCAGATGCCACGAGAACTAGCCTTTCATCAGTGCAGAGGATGCAGTCGCAATTCGATATTGTCCAGACCAGAAAAGAAACATCCAAGAAAGAAAACAAAATCTTAAGATTTGCCAGATACTTCAAAAATTGTAGTTGGAGAAACACTTCACAACCTGTCTACAGAAAGTAAATTGAATGGTTGAGGTTTTTAGTGATGTTATTTCATCGTTGTCTTTTCTTATAGAACAACATGTTATCATCGCATCACTAAATGTTGAACATAAACACTGCCACATATTACTGAACAACACTAGTTTAAATCGTGTTCTGCATACTGTTGTGTTTAAATTTACGAGGGATATCAATCGACCAGCTTTGACTGAAAAAGCAACCATTGTCAACATACGACTCTAGTTTTTAAGAGGTTATGTTACAAATTTTACTTCACCACTTTCACGACCAGTAGTGTTCATGGATGAAATGTGGATTTCTAACGGGAATCCTGAAAGATCGTGCCAGAATGACGACATACTCAGTGAGTGTGAGAAAACCCAAAGGTTACAATGGAAAACGTTTCACTGTTGCTCACGTTGGCTTTAAATCGTCTTTTGTATAAATGCAGCGTTATTATTTGTATCGCAAAAAGAAGACTATTATAGACTATTATCGTGGTGATATTAATTTGGAAATGTTTAAGAAGTGGCTGACTACATATCTGAGAAATAATTTACAGTGTGCTGTTACCCTAGCTACAAATGTTTACTTCAGTAAATGCTTTTGAAAATGACATTTTTCATGTCCAAATATTGCCTAATATTGCAGCCTGGTTAACTACAACTAACATTCCCTTCAGCCCGAGCCTTCACAAAATTGAATTACTTACGGTGCCTAAATTGTATAGGAAGGAAAAACGTTACATGGTTGATAAATTATTAAGGAGTTGTGGACATGTAATCCGTGTAAATAGTTCAGGCGATAGTAGTTCCGATTATAGTGATAATAGTGATTAATCAGAAATATACGTTTTTCATTAAATTAAATTAGTTGCAAGCAAAAATGATTTAATAGTTTTAACTAGTAGCTTGCACCTCATTTTCTAATGCATAAATAAACGGAAATTGCAACATAACCTTATTTTTAAATGCCAAATGTACTGGCAACTACAACATTTGACCTTTATATACAGTGTTCCACTTCACATCCATACTCCTGTATCTTCCTTATTGGATTCTTGATCGATTTCAAATTTTGGTCAATTATACTACCTCTTAAAGCGGCTATTTTTACAATAGTAGGTTACTGGTTTGCACTAAAATTATTATATATTATGTATTATATTCGACTTGCTACCGTGGGATCTTACTGCTAAAAAACCTCCTCTGAAATTTCTGTAGCTCGGAATCGACGTTAACCTGTAGGTCCGCCATGTTTCTACCTTAGCGCTGAGGAAAAAACTCTTGGCAGAGAAAAGGCCGATGCCCAGCAATGGGACAAGAAGTCTGTCGATGATTGTTACAGTATAAAACCTCAGCACTTTTTTGTTGGTTGAAAGAGCATAACACCAATATTATTGTTTTATTCGAAATATAGATCCATAATTATTTTGCTTGATTCATTATCTTGGTTTTACTAGAATGTGAATTAACTGTGTCGAGATGTAAGTTACATACATTTAGTTTATACACAGCTGCTAACCAATCATGTAATAATGGACTATTTTGTAGCAAGATGTCGTTCAGCCATAATTGCTTGATCTACTGTTTGTTAATGATTCTGGCAGACAATAGAGTTCGAGTAATTCAACCATATATTGTAAGGTTCTTACTTATATTGTAAACTTTGCTACGTAAACGCAGAAATGCTTCTAAATGTGTACTGTATGTAATGGCAGGGTGTAGGGATTGTAGGAACGCATGGTTTCCAATACGTTGAGACAGGAAGAACGGCGACGGATTTCACGTATAGGCAAATGATTACAGGTGAAAACACATACAAAACAATATTGGGGCAGCTTTCAGCTCCACATGTTAGCATTGTCTGCCATAATTATAAAGAGTATCAGACATATAATCAGTTCCACATTAAATTTATTCAGATGGTTCATGGTTCAAAATACTTTTAAATTTTTTATTAAAGGATAATGCATTTCTAAAAACATTCAATGTTCGCTAACTTGAAGGAAAGGTGCTGAAAATGATTACTACTGTTATACTTCTTTGTCATGCCCAGCTTTGGTAAAGCTTTGTGACGCCGGATTGACCACTAAATGAGCGTAGAAGATACGCGCTAGTAGTCGAAAAATCCTCTTAGCTAACCTTCTGCGAAACTGTTACATATCACACAATATTGAGCACTAATACTAATCAAAACCGACAACAATATTACGGCAGGTATTTAAAGCTAATTACATAAAAATCATTGAAATATAATTCCACTTCAATTTTAAAAATTACCATTCCTTTTAGAAACTGTAAGAAAGATGTGGTTGAACAATGCTTAAAGTATTTAAAACGAACAAAAGTAATTTTACAACAACCGTAGCAAAGGTTAAAAAATTACCATTTCCTAAGCTTTGCTTTGGCGTTTCGTTGGGGGAAAACATCGAAGTAATTTCCTTTGCTGCTACAAAATCTTAATACTTCCACAAAAATGAAATAAACGATACATCAGTCAAAGAGCACGGCTGTTTGATCATGAAATCAAAGAGAATGGAACAACTTCTGTATAACTGAAATCAAGATTACAACGAATCGAATCGTTCTTTTGCAGCGCGTATCGAGTACAAAGCTAAACTTCAGTTATTGAGCGCGGATGATTAAAAAGTTCTTATTACGTGTCAAACTCCTAATAATTAAAAAATATAAATGACCTTTTTGTCGCCCTGATAACTTGCTTTATAGCGTCCTCAGAAGTTTTGTCAATTTAATTTAAATTTTCCATGTCCGGGAAATTGGCGAGCTTTCTAATTCAAATGTCGCTTTACGTACTTTTATATTATAAAACTTTTCGAGAAAAACTTTGATTTCACATTTGATTCCTATTCTGCTGAAACCCCCGCAATTTAATTAAAAAATTCCAGTCGCATATGAAATAGAATGTTGGCCGCCAACACTTTCAAGATTCCTACTGGTGGAAGTTGAAGGGAATTTAGATTTGAAGTAGTAATACGTTTAATTATGGTTTTTTAAGTAGTTTCATACAAAAATTAATCATCTAATAGTAACCCTTCCTGCAGCTACATATAATAGATACATTGGGTTAGCCTTTCTTCTTTCATTCGTCAATTATTTCTTTGATGTCTTTTTAATTACATGACAACAATAAGCTCTTTGTAGAATCTAATTGAAATCTTGTTCTTTGATACGTAAACCGATTGAACTTTGATCGATAAAAGGGAACTCTGAAATTTCATTTCTATTGAAACTTCGGTATCCTGGCCAACAACAAAAAGGAAAAAGGTTACAATACCTAAACCAAACTTTAAACCAATGAGTAGAAATACAAGGGTAGTACTTTATATGTTTAATTAATTTTGCCCACTAACAGTTAATGAATTTAATAAATTTAGGAATGTAATTCAATGTGATAGGGTTTCTTTTAATTAATAATGTCACCTAACAGAAATTAGACATTTGATTATTCTTGAAAAATCGCAAACCAGTTCATTCAATAAAAATAATTTATGTTTTAGATATGTGTATATAAAGTGGTGTGAAAAAGTTCTGCATCAAAAAATAATTATTTCTTAAAGTTTAGCTAAAATTTTGGCATAGTTTCCAAAAATTAGTTTAAAATTTTTTTTTTATTTTATTTATTGCCAGTTCAACAAAGTACATTTTTATTCATAGCATTTGTATCAAGTTTACATGTCTTACAGAACATATCATGAGATACAGAAATTAATGCATCAGGTAGTCCTCAAGGATGAATTACATATTCTTGGGTGTTATCGGATTAAATATCTTCTATTCACTGTTGTCGTATAAGTCTTGTGGAAGTTTGCGTTGCAATCTTCTGCGTATATTTTTGTGCCCTAACCTGTAATGAGCAGCACCTTCACAGTTGTTAATATTTTGTAGGAATTTTTTGGTGGTCTTCTTCAGGTATTCTTCAATAGTTGGGATTTTCAGCTCGTGATGTAGTTGTGCATTTCGTATATACCAAGGGGCATCGACTGATATTCTTAGAATTTTATTCTGGAGTGTTTGTATTTTGTTGATGTTGGATTTAGAGGCGTTGCTCCAAATAGCGCAGGCATATGTTGCTAACGGTCGAATTAACGATTTGTAGAGGAGTAATGAGCAGTCAGTTTTAAGTGACGATTTTCTGTTAATTATTGGATATAGTTTCGTTAATCTAGCGTAGCACAAGTTAAGCTTTTTATTAATGTGAGATTTCCACGATAAACGCGTGTCTAAGCACACACCTAAGTATTTGACTGTTTCACTATTGGGATTCCATTGAATGCGCGTTCCATTTATTACAATGCTATCAGGATCCTTAATCCTCTTAAGTGTGAATATTTTTGTTTCGCATTTCGTTGGGTTAAGTGCTATATTCCATTTGATTAGCCAGTTGCTTACTTCGTTGACAGCTGATTGCAGTTGAGATATTGATTCATTTAGGTTCCAGTTTTGTGCTATGATCACAGTGTCGTCAGCATACATGGCAAGGTTTTCATGTGTAAGCGGAATATCTCTAACAAATATGTTAAATAACATCGGTCCCAAAACGCTCCCCTGCGTTACTCCGGCTTTGATAGGTTTGTTATCAGAGACAGTTGAGTTGATTCGCACAGTAAAGGTCCTGTCGTCCAAAAAAGAGTGGATTATCGCTTTGAGATAGTTTGGTATTGGCAGTTGGAGCAATTTGTATTTAAGACCTTCTACCCAACCTTTGTCGAAGGCTTTCGCGATGTCCAAAAAGGCAGCTGTAGTATACTGTTTATTTTCATATCCCGTCTCGATTATTTCTACTATCCGTTGAAGCTGGTGGCAGGTGGAATGTCCGCTTTTAAACCCAAACTGAAATGGTGGGAGAATATCTGCTTCTTGTAGTTGATCATTTAGCCTGGAGTAGATTATTCGCTCAAGTATTTTTGAGAGAGTGTTTAGAAGGCTGATTGGTCGATAGTTGTTTGGGTTTTTATTATCCTTGCCTGGCTTGGGGAAGACAACAACTATGGCATGTTTCCATGCTATTGGACAGTATCCATTTCTGAGGCAGGCATTAAACAGTGTCGTCAGGAATGCAAGTACCTTCTTTGTAAGACGTTTCAGGAATTCATTAGTGATAAGGTCACATCCCGGGGACTTTCTTATGGGTAAGGTGTTAATAATTGTTTTAAGTTCATTGGGGGAGGTGGGTTGAATAGCGTCAGGAATTGGGAGATGTGATTCGGTGTAGTTTAGGATTGTGTTGGTGAAAGCATAGTTGTTACCGATTGCAGGAGTAAATGTTTGTGCTAGGTGATCAGCAAATAGCGCAGATTTTTCCTCATCCGTGTAATAAATTGTGTTATTGATTGTAATTGGGGGTATTTGCTGGGGTTCCCTTAGAACTCTTCTCGTCGCCTTCCACATACCTGGATCTCCAGGTTCTAAATCTTCAATATACTTTTGATAGGTTAGAATTTTGTATTTTTCAAGTTCTCTTCTGATTCGATGAGCTAGGTTGTTTAAAACGTTTTTGATTGTCGGGTTTCGAGTTCGCTGCCATTCACGCCGCACTTTGCTTTTTTGTTTTATTAGCTTAATGATGTAATTTGGCGGTATGTTGTACGTTGCTGGTATTTTTCTGTGGTTGGCTTGAGTTGCCTGCCGAATACTATTTTGTATACTGTTA